>JAUCBJ010002464.1:0-20075 GCA_032718475.1 Nemertoderma westbladi
AACATTTTATAGCCCGGTACTAATAGGGTTAAGATATCGTCCTATTGCATCTATATTATTTTTTGCTAAAATTCTGGAAGATATTTTCTTAAAGGATTTTCTTTCTACGGACATAAACAACCTGATGGAATGCAATTTGCTTATCAAGAACAAATTGGTTTTGATATAATTATCAGTGCAATTCTTGAATATGGGACAATGCCAACCATATTGACCAAGTCACGTACGGGACAAAAAATATACAAAAATGTAAATCATTCGAGAATGAATGGTCACGTGTCTTTGATAATTTGATCGCCAGATACACTATAATCGGTCCCCTCCTGCTGTGATACACTCCAACCACAGTTTGTTATAGAAAAAGCGACAACGAATTAAAAAAAAAATCGTCACTTACGGGACATTTTTCAAATTTTATGATTGTGATTAAGGGCTCATTTTGGCCATTCATATTACAATTCAGGTGCCAAACGATTAATATCCCTGCTGAGTATAATTCCTGTGAACAAATAAACGTAGCTTCGAATTAAATACAAAAAAAATACAAAAAAAAATTAATGTGGTCCGATTTTTGTCACATACGTGACATTCGGTAAATGATTAATTTAATGGCATATAAATTGTCAAATATGGGCCATTAACCCGATGTGTTATCAATTCCACTCATATTCTTCCATGTGTTTCAATTAGTTTGCCAATTTTTGGTGGTTTAGCAGGTCATATGAATAAATTGTGTGAGCGTATCCAAAATGGTTAAAAAAGTGTCCCATACTTAACAGAGGTTTTTTATCAGAAAACTCTCATAAAGATTTAGATCTCCTACTACTAGGATCGGCATGCTGCATTGCAGCTGCATTTTTAAGAATGCTGTGCCGGCTTATCGACAAAATTGCGCCGCCACAACTCCCTATCCCCCATGACATTTGCTAGATCATCCGCATCTTCAAGGCCAGTGTCCTTTAAGGGGGGGGGGTACACCCCCCTATGGACCTTTTTTGCAAATGGCTATAATTTCTGCTTGTGTGTAATTTTGTATATTTTATACATTTCGGGGGATTAACATATGGCCAAAGATTGGGTTCAAAAAACAATTTTCAAATTTGCGTAGCCCTCTAGCGGCCACCAGCGAAATTGTTAATTTCACTAAAAAACACTACTAGTCTCACAATTTTGGGCGAAAATTTTCGAAACTTGGTTTTTCTGAATCAGCATCCTCGGCTCCACAAAACTTATCGGTTACATTTTTTATTTAGGTCTTAAATATTTTTTAAATATTATTAAATAATATTAATTATTACTTAATAGATATTAACTAATTTCTAGAAATTAATATGGCACAATTCAAAATTCTAACCGATAACTTTTGATCAAAACCCGAAAAGAAATCAAACAAAAAAAAAATTTCGAAAATTGGTTAAGAAATGGCTGAGTAGTAGTATTTTGAATGTGAAAAATACAATTCCGAGATAAACGCATTTAAAGTTTAAGAACAATATATTTCAAATGTTCCCGCTATTTTCAGTACTGGTATCTCCTTTTGTTTTTGCCATTGGTTATCCCCTATCCATATTTTGTGATTTCTCAATGGATTTCATTAAATTTGGTTCAAAAAAACCCCCACCCACTTTTAACAACCTGTTAAAATAATTTTAGAGTGCTTGCCAAAAAAAACACTTCGCGCAGCACGTGAACAAATTTCATTTTGGCGTATTGATTTGATCTCATATTATTTCGTCATTTAGTAATAAATAGTCATGGAATAATGAGACAACCTTAAGAAACATTCAAAATTATATAAAAATTTCCACATAATTTTATAATAAGCCTTTACACAGAACATTAAGCTTTGCGCAGCACGTGAAACCTTCGCGCAGCACGTGAGACATTTGCGCTGCAGGTGAAGGTTTCACGTAGCACTTAAATTCTTTATAAAGCACATTAACTAATCGAGCACCTCGGAAAGCTTTTTGATCAGAATGAGAAGCCTTCACGCGGCACATGAAAAGTTCATGCTGCACATGAAGACTTCGCGCAGCACGTGAATTATTCTCAGAGCCTGCGGAATTAAAAAAAAATAAGTTTATGGTTGTTTCCCAGAATAATTATTACTAGCTATTGTTATATGATGGTTCACATTTGTTATTACTAGTAGACAACTATTCCATTAGACAACTGTTCAATATGTAATACAAAACTTACAAATATCTATTAAATATATATTAATCAAAATTTGACGGACATGTTGACAGACAGACAGACATACAAACAGACAGACAGACAGACAAACTGAGAGACAGACTGAGATACAGACATAGTGATTAGATAATTCCAAATATTAAAACAGACATCGACATTAAGAAAAATCCTAACAGTAAACATTTCAGATTGCTTATTTTATGCCAGTTTTAATATTTCGATGGACAGACAGACAGACATACAGACGGAAAACCAGCCATTACTCGAGAAGTAAAAGAGATCTCGCTAGGCCGTTTCCAGATTTGAAATCCGCATTAAATTCTACTCTAGATGAAATAAAAAAACAAAAAATGAAAATTTTGACCTGAGGGGGGGTGTACCCCCCCCTTAAGATGCGTCTCAAGAAAGTCATGGGCTGTCCACCATGCTTATTCACTCCATGAGGCTGCCAAAGTACGAGATTATGCACTGGCTGGTCCTCACGGCGAAAGCAATATCCTGCAAAGCGGAGGCGATTTTGTTCTAGTGTCAAGCTTGGGGGAACCAATGAGACATCTCCAATGTTATATAGTGTCTGGTTGGAGATGTGTGCATTGTACTTGACACAATGGGACACAAGACCTCAGGGGGAACACCATCTACTCCACTGGCACGATTGGTCTTAATGCTCTTTGCAGCAGCCTTCACTTCTGCAAAGGAGATATCGCCAATGGGAATATCTGGGAGTACAGACTCAGACACTTTTACTTCTATAAATTGATCAGGCAATACCCTGTCATTATTGAGGAGCTTTTCAAAGTGGGCCTTCCAACCATTGAGGCGATTGGCGGGTGATTCTGCCTTAACCTTGGTGGTTGGTTGGCTTTTCCGCCCAGTAAGAAAGTTGATCGATTTCCATGCCTGGGATGATTGCCTGCTGTCGTCAGCATCATTGATGGCATCAACCTGTTGGTTTATTAGCTCCTGTAGATTAACAGAGTACTGCCTGTTCAGGGACCTAGATGCAGCCTTAACTGCATTCTTGGCCGCTGTAGTCTTTTTGAGTCGGGACTCTTTCTGCGCCTTATAGAGGTCATTTCAGCACTTCCGAATTTTGTTGTCAGTCCAGGGGGCCCTTCCCTTTTCCTGTTTCGAGGGTATACATGAACTGTTTCTGCAGCTGCTAACTTAACTGCTTCTGTGAAGGCAGTATAGCCCTCACAGTGATCTGCTGCCTCAGAGGCAAGAACCTCATACCTGTTGTCCAGCTGTAGTGTGAAGCTGGATCTCAAACTTGGCTGTTGCAACAGAGAGGACCAGTCATGCCGCGGCAAGGCAGATTTCATTGTTCTGCTAGCACGCAGACTAAGTCTTACCTTGGCCACAATAAGGCGGTGATCACTGGAGAAGGGTCGAAGTGTAAATGCATTACAGTCTTGTATAGAGCTCCTGTATTTCCTATGAAATAGAATATGGTCTATCTGGGACTTGTGACCACTGGGTCCACTATGAGTCCATAGCTTTCCAGTTTGCTTCTTGAACTGGGTTCCAGCCGAAAACAATCCATTTCCAGAGATAAAATCCTGAAGATGGACGGAATTTCGGTTAACACTATTGCTATAGACCCAGGGCGATGTAGGTGATTGATGCAGACTTGCATTAAAGTCTCCCAGGAATGTTAAGAATGCATGCTGATCCACTCCATCAGTAGATGCTTGTAGATTGTGGTAGAAACTTTCCACCTCCTCTACAGGGGTAACACTAGTTGGAGAGTAGCACACAATCAGAACCACCTTAGGAAACTTCTTAGCCAGTCTTCCAGAACACGAGAAGTGGCAATGGATGATGCGGTTGGAGATTTGGTCTATTTTGTCCAATGCTGCATGTGCAGTTGGATTCATCAATAGACCAATTCCACCATTGCCACTATCATCTGCTGACGCGAGGGCGAGTCGCCAACCGCCCCCTATGTCCTTAATCAGAACCTCATCAGTCTGTACAGTCTGCATTCGGTGCTCTTGAACACCCACTGCGCGAAGAGAAAGCTTATCTGTCAAGGCAGTCAGCTCACCTTGTCGCATTGGGGACCCGAGTGTTAGGGTGTTTACTGAGGCTAGTCTAGTGACTTGCCTCAGATTCAACAATGGCTTTGTTGATCGGGGTGGAACATGAGAGTAGCCTCCAACTCCAGAATCCCTCTCCCCCTCACAGTGACCCAGGGTTTGGGCTAGAAAGGTCATCAGGAAAGCGACTCAAAGAATTGTAGGCTGCTCTCTCTCCAGTAGGGGGTGAGACAGGCAGCCGGTCAGGAGATTACTGACGCCTGTGTGAGGCCGATTGTGTCCGGTAATTCCACTGTCCTCTAGTGGCCGGACCTCCGCATTACTAATGTAATCCATAGTGGGGGTTGGGGGTGCTTTTATGCCGAGTCAGCTCTCGGGGCAAATACCACACCCTGGTTTGCCATTCCACAGGGTGGGTGTCGCAGTGGAGTCAGATATGAGGCCCATCACCCATATCTACTCTGGCGCACATTACCCACCATTGGCTGTGCAGCTCATCTGCTGGGTCATTCCCTGTACTCCTGCTGCCAGGTGCAGGTCGCAGTGAAGTGCACTCAGAGTGGACATAGAACACTCTACTCCTGACCAGCCATTGGTAGATCACCATCTTCCTGGCCAGGCCATATACCCCTGCAGCCACGTATATGTTCCTTAATCCAGGACCAAGGAAGTCCTTATCCCAGAACAAAGGGGGCCCTAGTTATAGGGCCAGATTTAACCTAGTAAAAGGGTCTATGCAGCTTCAGGTGGCACCTCCTTTATGCTGCATGGAGGTGGCAAGTTTTCTTGAACAATGACCTAGAATACCTGACCTGACCTGAGATTTAGACTAAGATTTAGATATTTATATATAAGATATTAGAATTAGATATACATACAGATTTAGATCACCACATCCATTTCTCAGATAGTTTGACATGTATGGGTTGTATCAGTGAGACTGCTACGTAAACATTTATTTGGCCAGGTTGTTAAAACTGCCATGTCCCATAACGTGACAGGATGTCCCAAACATGGCATTGTGTTGGGGGCAGAAGTTAATCATGGTCTAAACAATAAATTACTTACATTTAATTAATGGTTGGGGGCTTACCAGTCACAGATAAACTGTAACCTGCTCCTTCCCCATAATTGACAACAGACCAAATTAATTTATTACCAAATTAACTATTTGTGGAAATGGTTTTGAGATTGGGACAGTAGTTGAGAGTGGGATGTAAGTTGGGAATGGAACAGGAGTTGGCAGTGGGATGGACGATAAACTGAATTTAAATTCTAGTACGAAGGAGTTGTTTGAAGAAATTTATGATTTGTTTTAATTGGAAAATAAATGTCAAAATTTAGAATAATTGCTTCCATGTAAATTCCTTCCTATACCATATCAATATGTCCCATATATGACATCAAAAAACTGACTATTTATTTACATTTTCAAATAAATTTTTTGATTTAAAATAAGTTTTCAGTTGACCATATGCAACAGTTTTGTGTATCAAATTGTTATTAACAGGAAAAAAAACAATTAGCCCCACTTTTCACGGCAAAGTTTCCCAGAAAGTGAAACTTTGTGTTGTCACTCTAGGAAAAATTTATTTTTAGTGACAGAATTTTTAAATTTTTTTCACACCAGAAAACTTTCCACTTCGATCTGATTTCTCTTGCCGGACACCTCAATACCGCCATTAAACGATTGTTACTTCAAATTTTCAAGAATATGGACATAAAGTACGAAAAAAATATTTATAATTTTCCCATACGTGACAAAAAAATTTTCTCAATTTTTACATTCCGGAACTTTTCTCTCATTAACGGCCAAGAAATTGTCACCCTTATTATTTAACTTATACACTAATGGAATTTTTACACAACTGCAAGTGGTGGCCCAGACTGTAGATGATGTCGAATCTTTGACTTTATCATTAGTACACTTTCCTATGCAGACGACATACTACTCTTGGGAACGTCTAGCAAGGACATTGAACAGATGGCTAGTAGTCACATAAAATCCGAACTAACTAACCTGAACCTTGAGTTGGAGACAACAAAAATAAATTGGATCTCTAAAATATCGTATACAAATGTAAATAATGAAATCCCACCTTTAATGATTGCCATTAATGGTCATCTTCATGCCGCATCTCCATCACTTACATTTCTTGGTGTCATCATTCGAGGGAATCACAGGAAAGAAATAAAACAGAAGTATCTGACATCGTAAAGTCGATCGCTACTCTTGCCGACACTTTCCATAGGAATGGGTGGACTACTAAGCACTATCCTGTGCATCAGTGGGCTTTCTATGGCGGTCTATTGCAATTAAATTCATATTATATATAGAAGTTTTGTATAGGTGAACTATCCAAGAAAGACACATCAGCTATGGGGTATTCTACACCTTGATAATTACGTATCAAACGACACTCTCTATCATTTCGTAGGAACTGAAACCACTTCCTTAGAGGCATACAAATTGTCTGAGTACGTTGCTTCGCGCTCTCAAATGTCCAAATACCAATATCCAAGAAACCCTTCGAATGGTGCTGCAATCCAGCAATATCGTACAGAATATCATGGACTAGGGAATATCCTAAATAAAGCAGTGATAAAGTTCGGTATACCCACATCTGCCTCACTGTGTAACTACCAGTACCACACTAAGAACTTTCTTGACTGACTATCCCCACCAATCGAATCACTTCTGGTAAATAATTGTCTTGGTATGTAAGGTAATTGACCCTGAATGGATTTCTTTGTAAACTGATAGTAACTAAAGTGTATATTTAAAGTGATGAAACATTACAGGAGGTCATTTTTTGCTTGTTTCCATGGTTACATGGCAACTGCCAATCCACTTTTTTGTCGCCACCATTAAAAATATAGAGGGTCATATTGTCAATATATTTGGAAAGTTTCATGATTTTAGCACAAGGGGAACACATCTTTGGCAATGGTTTAGAAAACTATTGATATTTGCAAAAATTCACCGAAATTTTCAATAAAAATGACGTTTGAAGACTGACAAGACTGAGAATGACAGTTGCCATGGTAACTGGACTAAATCTACCTCAAGGGGATGCCAGCCATTACCCAAATTTGCCTTCGCCATCACTTGCTAGGCGTATTTGCCGGATTTGGAACCAGACTAGAATACACTAAATAGTGCGTAATAATTCTAGTTACCATGAGTCACATTTTTTCTGGAAGACTTATTTAACAACAGGTTGGTTAGTTTGGTAAGGCGTCATAAACGCTAAACAGTATATAGGATGTCTTGTTTCTTGTATACTAATTGATAGGGATAATTATATTTTGCAAGGAGTTCTAAACTATTATATATATTCTATACATATATATATTTGCTATAAACTCTAATTTGATAATAGTTAGCGTTCTAAAATATTGCTAAATTGTATTGTAAAAATTATGTCTATCTGCTAAATTCCGGCTACTTAGTCTATAGTTTAGGACGCCTTTATATTTTTCAATCAGTCTTCACCAATCAGTGCCTTTGAAGGCAAAAATGGGGATATTTTTATTAATTTTCATTATAATTCGCCTTGCAATGTGTCTGAAGTTCAATGGGTATGAATTCATCGAAACCAATGGTTCTAAATTGAATAGAACGTTTGTAAACGACGATAGAGACCTTATCAGGCTGAGAGTTTATTTAATCGACATTCCAATCAATATCACGGGTAGCGTTGTTCAGATACAAATTGTGGGTTTGTTTGATAATAATGAACGAGTTACTCTAACTTCCTTGGGGGAGGAAAAGGATATTTGCACGTATGAGAACAAAACCGTCTTCGACTGTAATGGATGGAACATAACAAAGTTTTATAAAGATTCCGCAGGATATATAACTGTTGGGATAAATATTCCCAACAGTGACAAAATACCCAGGAAATTGGACGTTGGAATATCTTATTCGGTAATCGGTAAGGAACGCAGGGAGTTAGATGATAACGATATTGTGAACGGTGGAGGTGAGGTTACAGATGGTGAATATGATGTGGTTGATAGTGACACAGTGTCGATTACCTTGTCACAAAGCGGAGACGACAATGCGGGTAGGTTGTCTACCGGTATCGGGGTATCGGTACTTTAGGTTTAGGTTCAGAATCTATAAAAATATAATTAAATATCATTTATAAGGAACCTGCCTATTAATAGGCCAGGGTAGTTCTTGTCAAGAGTTGAGCCGTTCAAAAACACGATGTGATTGTGTGTGTGTGTGTATATGTCACTGAAAAATAGCGGTTTTGAAAATTCGAATCGAATTTCACCGATTTCAACTCGTCGAGTATGGACCAACTTTTTTATTTGGGCTATTCAGTCATTTGAGCAACATATTTGAGCCTCAGAATCTTTTCAAATATCGCCAATCTCGCACAGAACGTCGCCAAAATTTGTTAGTCCGGCAAAAAACGCACAAATTCATCTAAAAGAGTAAATTATTGGTTGCAGAATAATATGATTCAACTAGAAAAGCCAGCCAGCTGGCTGTAAGGAGACCGTCCATATAGACAAACGTAGTGTAATTGGGTCCCTCATCATTCATTATCATCAACCTATAAAACATTTGAACGGCCCAGTGCTTACAATGATATTCCCATAGGATTCACTGGGAAGAGTTATTCATCTGGTGGGGTAATACATTAGGCCTATACAAACTTACAGTTGATGTTTGTACATTAGGCCTATACAAACTTACAGTTGATGTTTGATTACTGTCTGGGTTAGAGTGAGATAGTAATAAATTTGGCAAGTAATATACTTCTTTGCAGTTTGGGCTATCCATACAATAAATAGTAGTAGCTTACTAGGCCCACATGAGTACCAGCAGCTGGTGTTTCTATCGTTGAGTTGATGGCAATTTTCGTGTTTTCATTTTCGCGCACTCAGGGTAATGGTTTGAGGTGGAGGTTCGTTTAAAGCCAGCTTGCTGTCTCTCTAGTAATATTAGGGATCTATGACAATAATTATTTACAGCATTTTGTCAGAAGTAGCACTTTTCAGTGTTATGACCCGAGTGTATTTATGTATTGAGCGAGCTCAGCGATGGAGGTTTATATAAATAAACAAGGAATGTTTATAATAGCTAGTTCTTTATACATGTTTTTATATTTTAAAATATGTTATAGAACACGAATATTTATTTTTAGTAAAAATAGCTAACATTTACTAGACTAGACGATTCTGAAATGTAGCAAAAACTATTATAAAACTATTACTATAAAATTATTATAAATAATTTATCATTTAATAAATTTTTTTTAAATTTTTAAACTGGCTAATGAAAAAAAAACTAGCTACCATAAAAAATATCATGCTACCATGTTAATTTCTTGCAATAAATATGAGCACAAATTAATTTAAGAAAATACTGCCACCTAATATAATAGCTATTTCTTTTATAAAAATATTTTTTGTCCGACTTTTATCCTCATTTTCGAGGAATAGTAGAATGTGCACATTCTAAAGAATAAAATAATAAAAAAAAATAAAAGTGAATTTTTAAAAGAAATTTTTTTTTTTTGGTAAATTGTTTTAGAAATTGTTCTAGAACATTTTCAAAAAGGAAAAATTACTACCCTGTATGTAAAATTTGAGGGGGTGTACGCGTACCCCTTGTACCGCCTCAACTTTCATTCGAACCAATATGATGTCTGGGCCGAATAACTCAAAAATCTTGAGATTGACCTTGAAATCCACTTCAAGGTTACCTTGAAACTCAAGTTTTACCCTGACTAAGATTTTCTTGAGTTTCAGTCAAGCGGGTAACGCAAAGCAATAGTTCGTCAAGATGGAACCTGAACCTTCAAGGGCTCACCTTGAGAATTAAAGATGGACGATACATGTCTATACAATAACATGCCTATACATGTTGTAGTAGTTTGTAATGTATTATCCCACCAGCTGAATAGCTCTTCCCAGTGTGCTAACTAATAATACATTATTGTAGTATTGTGCCAACTTATGGGAAGTTGATGGTAGTTGGTGGTGGAAGGTTAATATAAAATAATGACAGAATGGTGATGGTGGTGGTGGTAGCCATTAGGGCTGTATACTGTAGCATATATTGATATGATATACAGATAATGATAACAGGGATAATGATACTACTAGGATCAGCATGCTGCATTGCAGCTGCATTTTTGAGCATGCTGTGCCGGCTTGTCGACAAAATTGCGCCGCCACAACTCCATATCACCCATGACTAGATCATCCACATCTTCAAGGCCAGTGTCCTTTAAGATGCGTCTCAAGAAAGTGATGATTATGATGATCTAAGTACACGCGTAGAACATAGTCAACCATAATTATGAACAAGAATGGTGCAAGTGTGTCTCCTTGGAGGATTCCCCATAATACTTCAAATGGTTCTGTGTCACCATCAACAGTCAACATCAACAAATGTTGCCAAACCATCGTATACTGATCTGATTGCTGCAATAATTTCATCAGGAATCCCATATAATGAAAGTATGCTGAACATACGTGAGCGAGAGACTGAATCAAAGGCCTTGAAGAAGTCAACAAAGATAACAGCCAGATAGATATGCCTGTCTTTCTTTTTTGATAACTCTTAAATTATCCTTCTGCAATAATTTCATCAGGAATCCCATATAATGAAAGTATGCTGAACATACGTGAGCGAGAGACTGAATCAAAGGCCTTGAAGAAGTCAACAAAGATAACAGCCAGATAGATATGCCTGTCTTTCTTTTTTGATAACTCTTAAATTATCCTTCTAAGTGCCAAAATGGGCTCCATGGTCCCACGACCTTTACAGAACCCATTCTGATTTCCAATGAGCAGTCTCTCAATGGGATCACTGATGCGATTTAATAGAATTCTATTGTATAGCGATTGAGATCAATGAGACTCCCCGAAAAGAACCATAGTGTTAGGTTGCCCGTTTTTGGGAACTGGCACCAACTTATTTGTTTTCATTTCTTGTGGGACTCTTGTTGTTCTGTACATGTCTACTATGATGGGATACATGAGCTTTAAATACTCAGCTATTTTAAAGACCTCAGGGGGAACACCATCTACTCCACTGGCATGATTGGTCTTAATGCTCTTTGCATCAGCCTTCATTTCTGCAAAGGAGATATCGCCAATGGGAATATCTGGGAGTACAGACTGAGACACTTATTTCTATAAAGTTATCAGGCAATACCCTGTCATTATTGAGGAGCTTTTCAAAGTGGGCCTTCCAACCATTGAGGCGATCAGCTGGTGATTCTGCCTTAACGTTGGGAGTTGGTTGGCTTTTCCACCCAGTAAGCAAGTTGATCGATTTCCATGCCTGGGATTATTTAACTTGGTGAGTGGTGAGTATTAAATAGTTAACGGCAAAGACCCAGGTAATATAGCAGAGCTGGTGGAGCCTAGGTCAGCTGGTGGAGCCTAGGGGTGCGTTTTGTTACTCAATTATTTATAGTTGCTTTTTTTTTAATGGCTAATGTTTGTGGCCAGTAGATTGTAGCTATTAAAAACCACCGAGGTGGACAGTTACTTATCTTTTTACAGGACTTTGTAATTTTAAAAACAATTAAAAAAAGAAAAAAAATTTAATTTTTGGAAGTAGATAGGGAATTTAAAAGATGCATTCTCTAGGACTTAGGAAGGTTTGCTTTGTTTTCTTGAACTTGATGTCAGCGGGGATTGAGTTCCAGATGGATGGGCCCTGGAAGCGAATAGAACGTTGGGAAGAATCAAGTCGGACTTTAGGAACTATGAAACCAGAGGTGGTAGCCAAGCGAGTGGAGTAGCCGTTGGATATTTTTTTGAAAATTTTACCTATGGGTGAATTGGTGGGAATTGTATTGTTGATAATATTGTACATAAGTGTAGCTGTTTGGTGATTGTAGAGTAGCGGAAGAGGTAAGATGGATAACGATTTATAGATAGTGTTTGATGATGATCGGTAGTGAGAAAATGTGATGCATCGGATAATTTTGTTAATTTTGGTTCGTAAAGGTTTGAGAGAGGAGTGAAGGGTATTACCCCAAATTAAAATGCCATATAGTAAATAAGGATGGATTAGGGAGAAGTAAAGATTGCGTAGAATGTTTAGAGGAAATATATGACGAAGTTTATAGAATAAGCCACCAGTTTTCGTGATTTTCTTAATTATAGAGTTTATATGGAATTTCCAAGATAGATTAAGTTGAAGTTTTAAAAGAGATGGGTTTACTATGGATTTGGATTGGGAAGTCAAGAGGGTTATATCGTCTGTTAGATATGAAGGTGAATTCGGTTTTAGTTAGGTTTAGTGAAAGTTTGTTGTCTGACAGCCAATCAGAGAGTGTATCGAGTTCAGAGTTAACGAAGTCAGCAAGTCGTAGTAGGTTAGTATCCATAGCGTATACGGTGGTGTCGTCAGCAAAGAGAGTAGCAAAAAGTCTAGTACTGTCAGGGAGATCATTCATATATAGGAGGAATAGGATAGGCGATAGTGTAGCACCCTGTGGTACTCCGGTCTGAATGGGGAGGTAGGAAGAGGTTTGGTCACCAATGTAAACTTGTTGGTAACAAGAAGATAGGTAGCTGGATAATAGTTGGAGTGGTATGCCCCGTATACCGTAGCAAGTGTGTTTTTGGAGAAGGATATCATGGTTTATGGTGTCGAAGGCTTTTTTTAAATCGATATATATAATGCAAGAGAAGTTTTTTTCGTCAAGGGATTCATGTAATTTTTCAACGACAGATAGTAGAGCCTGGGATGTGGATGTCTTTGGGCGGAAACCGAATTGGAATGCGGAGAGGATTGAAAAGTAGGATAGTAATTGGGAGTTAATTATTTTTTCGAATATTTTGCTAAGGATAGACAGGAGCGAGATCGGGCAGTAGTTATTTAAATCAGAGTTGTTTCCTGATTTAAAAACAGGGATAACTATAGCTAATTTTAAAGAATCGGGGAAAAAACCGTGGGAAATAGATAGGTTAAATAAGTAACTGAGGATAATTGATAAAGGTTTGGCGGCCAGAGTAAGAAATCGCGTTGGAAAAGGGTCATTGAAAACGTGTGAGGATCTAGCTGTAGTAAATTAAATTCAACTTCAACAGGGGTGGTTTCAATTAATGATAACGAGTTGGGACAGGGTGTTATATGGCGAGTGGGGCGGCGAGGAGAGATAGGAATAGTGTTAGCAAGAAATTGGCCAATAGTAGATAAGTGGTTATTAAATAGAGCAGCTATACGAGCTGGGTCTGTAATAGTTTCGGTAGTAAGGTCGGTCTTAATTGTAAGCTTAGTCGGTAGTTTGGAGGAGTTATTTCTGTTTAGGGCGGAATTAATTATCATCCAAGTTTTCCTAATATTGCCGGAATTAGCCTTCAGTTGATTAGAGTAGTAAATTTTTTCAGCACTACAAAGGGCAGATGTTAATTGATTACGGTAAGTTGTAAATACGGAGTGATTATTACGAGATGGATTTTTAATATAGGCTCGGTATAGTTTATTTTTAGTAAGGGTACAATTGACAAGGTTTTCGGTCATCCAAGGTTTGAGTGGGGAAGATCGTGGTGGGACTAGAGTACAGGGTACGTGGGAGGAACAGATGGCAGAAAAGTCTTTGTGAAAGGTATCGAATCGGTCATTAGTGTTCAAATTGCTCTTAAGTGTAGTAGACCTCAGTGCATCTACCTCTGAGATGAATTTCGATTGGTTTAATTTTGAGTAGTCGAATTTAAATGTATTCTTAAGGTCGATGAAGGAAGATGTATATTTTTGGGGAATAATAAATGGAGGTTGGTGGTCACTGGTACCAATTTTAGAAGAAAAAGTGCCAGAACTAGTTGAGTGAGAAGTGATGTTGGTAAAAATCTGATCTATTGGAGATTCAGAGTGGATGGTACGGTCGGGTAGGTCAGAGTGAAAAATAGGTGTGGGATGGTTTATCAGTTGAACAAAGCTGTAAGAGGACATTAGATCAATATAGGAGGAGGACTCAGTGTTCGGTTTTAGGAGGTTGATGTTCATGCCACCTGTAATAATTATGTCTTGATTGGTTCTGGAGAGGTTGGTAAGAGTAGAGTCTATTAGAGTTAGAAAGTCAGAATGGTTAACGGAATCTGGGCAATAAATTGTATCTATTATCAAGGGTTCCGAATTACGGGGGCGTTTAATTTTTACTCAGGTATTCTCAAGGCCAGTCAACTGGATCCCAGGACAACTATCGAAGTCAAGCTCATTAGAAACAAAAATAGCTGTACTACCGCGTTTTCTTTTTTTGCCATAAGAACGATAGGTTAAAAGTGGATTCTGGTATCCTGCAATTGTGATGAGGTTGAGAAGAGGATGATTGTCTGTAAGAAAAGTTTCTGAAAATGTAAGAACATCAAATTTAAGTTTAAGAGTTAAAAGAAAGTCTAGTAGGGCAGAATCATTTACCTTTTTTAGAGAAGAAAATTCATCATTAAATTGGGATTCAGTGAGTGTTCCTTTATCAAGTTTTATATTATTTAAATTTGAATCGGGATCAAGGTGGCTAAACGTTTGGTTGAGGATATCAGAATCAGTGAATGGAGTGTTATCAGCTAAATAAAAAATATCAGTATCAGATGCAGGTACTAAAGAGAACGGGAATATTTCATGGGAGCAAAAACTACAAAAAACATCGTCGGATATAACATCCTGCAAGGAGAGATGGGATCCACTTTGGTAGTGGTAGGAGTTGAAGCATAGTGTACACCTAATAAGTTTATCAGAATAAGTAAATGGGGAGAAACAAAACGCACAGGTGGGGGGATACGATTGGGACATATAAAGAAAATAAAGGCCTACTTAAACTGGAAAAGAAGAAGAGAAAATAGATTATTATTTAATGAGAATATAATGAGATGAATGCCAGTTCCCACAATACCAGACGGTATAGAGTAAAGTACAAGGTAAGTTCCTATAGACTTGACCAATATTTTATAAGAATGTACAACATAAATTTTACCGATGATTTAAAATGAAGAAATATGAACAGATAAATGTCCAGATGAATCAACACCCATCAACTATGTACATTGTAATTTATAATAGTAGTCAAATTACATCAGCAGTATAAAATATAAGTTGATGGTCGTGGATGGTAACTTTCCATCACTAAAAGATGGATGAATTGGATATTAGTTATTCCATTCGTAGATTATTCGTAGGTATTCATAGTTCTACTTGATCGGAAATATCAGGTCGTAAGACTCAAGGCAGAGTGGCTTTGAATTTCGCAAGATCGGAAAGGGATACAATGGTGATCTATCTGTCAGTAGCTGAAACTTTGGTGAGAACAACCCCGTTGCGCGAATAAGCGGAATGAACGAGTTTATTCTTCTTTAGTTGTACAAGCGAACGTAAGATAGAAGCACAGTAGGCCGTTTAATTTTCTCCGATGTAGATGTTGTTAGATTTCTCTGTGTTGGGAGTTAAGATGTGTTTATTTTTTATAACCTCGTTCCGTTTTTGGCGGGAGACGAAGCGAACTATACAATCCCGTGGTTTAGTAGACTATCTCTTTCCGAGGTGGTGGGCGATATCTATGTCTTCTCTACAGATATTCTGTTGAGGACACGTTCGGTCGCGCCAACCTCTTCTTCAGGGATACCGTAGAAAATCACATTATACGAGCGGCTGTATTGCTCTAGATTGTCGATAAGCATCAGATTTTTGTTCGGCTTTATGGTCGGCAGATATGATTGATTGATCGACTTTAGATAAAAGATCGTTTTTTTTATCTTCGAGATTGGTTAGGTTTTCTTCAATTAAGTGCACTTCTGGGAATAGAGCGTTTGTTTTGTCCTGATTAGCCTTGAGGGACTTTATGTCAGCCAGGAGCGCTGTTACCTCGCAGGTAAGAAATTTTATAGCGGCAAGGAGCTCGGCATTGGTCTCGGGGTTTACAGGGCCCAGTTCGGTAACTGACGTCGTTTTGCGAGGAGGCGCCATCCGTCAGTGTGATTAATCGGTGATTAATACAATTAGTTGGGGCAACGAAAACCAGTAGAATGAGTTTAATGCAGAGGTCAATGTTTAGGCTTTTACCTGTAGGTTAGAACTGGCACAGTCAGACAGTAAGCATTAGGCCATTTATAACAACAGCAGTAGCCTATAAGCAGTAGCCTAGTAGTTCCTAATAATAGTAGTAGTAGTTCCTAATAATTGCCTGCTGTTGTCAGCATCATTGATGGCATCAACCTGTTGGTTTATTAGCTCCTGTAGATTAACAGAGTACTACCTGTTCAGGGACCTAGATACAGCCTTAACTGCATTCTTGGCTGCTGTAGTCTGTTTGAGTCGGGACTCTTTCTGCACCTTATAGATGTCATTTTGGCACTTCTGAATTTTGTGGTCAGTCCAGAGGGCCCTTTTTCTGTTTCGAGGGTATACAGGAACTGTTTTTGCAGCTGCTAACTTAACTGCTTCTGTAGAATTCGTAGGGACCAAATAATTTCCTACGAATCTTCGATCCACAAACTTAGTATAAACTAAAATTGCGATCTCAAATTCCTCCAGCAATATATATAATTTATTTCGAAATAAAAAACCCCGAAAACTAATTTTCTATCGCAAAGCAAAGGAAAACGCTGGTCCAGGACTTCAATGTTATAGCACCTGTTACTATCACCTTTATAATTTACAGTAAGTGTAGATGCGAAATATCTATTTATTAATTTTATAAGCCGAAAAATCCTGACTACAGACTGTTACCACATTAAAATATAAACCTAAATTTAAAATAGGCCAGAAATGTTTGAAACTCACCAGGATTCTATCCCTCCTTAGAAAACCGATTTCACAGTTCTAGAATGAATGATCTGTACTGTAACTACACTCTTGTTCTAGAATAGTACAAGTTATCTAAGTATAATTTTCTTATCTACAGGTTATGCCCAATGGCTAAACTTGGCACATATTACAAATATCCCGTAGTTTTCTAAATTCAATTCAATTCAATTCAATGTTTATTTTTACCCTTCAAATAATAATTCAAAATAACAATAACTCAGTATAAAATAGAAATTAACATGAATACATACTCTATATGGTAAGTTCTATATAAATGGGTACTGGAGAACAGCCAAATAGCAGGGCTAGTAAACGGCTGCCCACCAGGAGGATGGGATTATATAAAATGTAAATATATGTAACATTTGATAGAATGGATGTAGTAAGTAGTGGTTTGAAGTAATATTATACTGTAGGGTGTTGCAGATGCAGAATAGAGAGGTGAAGAAGGAGATGGCATATAGATAGATAGATACTGTAGGTAGGGTAGAGTAGAAAGTAGATAGATAAGAATAGGAAGGATAGGGACTATGTATTAGGAGTGCTAATTTAGCAATAGATTTATGGTAATTAGTTGGGGCAGACTGCGATTTTTTAACATTTTTTGTTTATACTGTAGGTCTATATATATAAATGTATTTAGTAATACATAAATTTAATTTGGCGAATGACAGCGAGTTATTTTAATAGATGGAGATTTAAACAGCAAATATTTTAGTAGACGAATTTGTAATATAATTAAATTAAATAAAATTAAAGTCTCCCCCCAATTTAGTTTAATCTCAGATTGACTTGCGTTATATAATTTATTTACAAACAAGTCAGGTTCAAAACGGGAAATACAACTAAATTTATTCATTCCTTCCTAATTTATTATACTGTTACTATATCTATAACTATACAGTACTATATCTTTAGGACGTATTGAAACCCATTTAGCCCCCCAAAAACCGATCTGTTAGCCCAAAATAAGCCCCATACTTCACTTGACTATTTCCAATGTGCGTTGAGGCGTCTCATCCCTTAGCCAAATTACCCTATACGCCTCAACATGGTTGCTGAAAGCTGTAGTTTTTCCAAAACATTAATCCATTAAAACATTAAACCGACTTTCAAATATAATATAATTTAGGACATATTATTACAAGGACAATTTCTATAATAATATACGCAAAACATAATATAAACTAAACATATTGCTCAAAAATCAGCCATAATAGAACAAGAAATTAACGAAGGAAAAATCAAGCTAGAATTTAGATGAGACAATAATGGGATTTGTATGGTGGCCCTGAGCGGCCAAAAGTTTGTTTTTTGTAATCTTTTTTTTTGTTCACCCGACTTTTGTAAACTCGTTCGAACGACTTTACAAAACTCGGGAAAACAAATCTAATTGGCTGGAGTGGTTTCTATACCAACAAACATCCAATCAAGTTTGTTTCCCCGACTTTTGCAAACTCGTTCGAACGACTTTACAAAACTCAGGAAAACAAAAGTTTGTTTTTTGTAATCTTTTTTTTTTGTTCACCCGACTTTTGTAAACTCGTTCGAACGACTTTACAAAACTCGGGAAAACAAAAGTTTGTTTTTTGTAATCTTTTTTTTTTGTTCTCCCGACTTTTGCAAACTCGTTCGAACGACTTTACAAAACTCAGGGAAACAAATCTAATTGGCTGGAGTGGTTTCTCTACCAACAAACATCAAATCAAGTTTGTTTCTATAAATAAGCCAATCAGACTGAAGCTGCAGTATCCTTGATCACCTTTTTTTATCGAATCGGTAAACAGTACCTGTGAATTAATATTAATGTGGGCAATTTAAAAAAGATTCGATGTGGTAGCCAGGCCGATTACAGTTTTGAGTTGAACATATTCTGCATTTGAATTGTCTCATTATTAGAATATTACTTAAAATGTCTCAAAATAATTATCTTCCTTTTACATTTTCTGAAGGCTGTAACAGATTTTCTTTAAATGATTTGATAACTGTCTATTTCTATTTCCAATTCACCGCTAAGGAGACAGCCTCTATGTTAAACTCGGTTCATAATATTGCTCTATCCGAAAGATCAGTACGAAGATATAAAGCCAATATGAATCTCCACAGTAGAGATTACGATACTTCGTTTGAGGAAATATTATCCGGAATATTGGTGGAAATTTTTGAGTACGGTGGTATAAATTGTGGATACCGATCAATTTGTAAAAGATTATGGTCCAGATCGTTTATTAATGTCTCTAAGGAAACTGTTAGACTTATTTTGAAATATGTAGATCCTGAAGGCGTAATATCTCGCTTACGAAAAACACTTCATCGACGTACGCGATACCATTCTAAAGGTTCTAATCACACGGTTCATATTGATGGATATGATAAGTTAAGTGATAAGTTAGTAACAACGATCCTAAAATTGTTGTTGGTGCTTATTTTAATTTTCTTAAAGAATGCGGCCGGCTCCCTTACTTAATTAGAGTTGATGCCGGAACCGAAAATGTTATTATTAAACGCCTCCACAAAGAACTGCGGTCGAGTTGTAACGAAGCAAGTGGTAACCGCAAGATCTTGCGGTTACGTCGCATTCTGTGTGTGTTCCATGTCTGCATAAAAAAGTTTAGCTGTGTTTGTATTAGTTCAAAAAAACAATATCTTGCTGTTTGAATGTGGATAGGATTGGTTGTATTATAAAACCCACTATTAACCATACTTTGGAATAGGTCTATCAGAAACTAATTAAGTAAGGGAGCCGGCCGCATTCTTTAAGAAAATTTAAAATAAGCACCAACAACAATTTTAGGATCGTTGTTACTCGGCAAGACATTTAACCAGAGTACTCTCCTTGAGAACCCGTCTATTGCCCCATGAATTGGAAAGCCGTAGGGCTTTAACTTATCATATCCATCAATATGAACCGTGTGATTAGAACCTTTAGAATGGTATCGCGTACGTCGATGAAGTGTTTTTCGTAAGCGAGATTTTTACGCCTTCAGGATCTACATATTTCAAAATAAGTCTAACAGTTTCCTTAGAGACATTAATAAACGATCTGGACCATA
>JAUCBJ010002465.1:0-29084 GCA_032718475.1 Nemertoderma westbladi
TTTTGTGATACAGTCGCTCAGTTTTAATTTGTATCTCATAACTGGGCCTCGTGCTGCGCGAATTCCCCATGAACGTGTTATACCCGTCTCCTTCTTTGTACACACAGTACCGACATGTGATTCTTTGTGGCCAGAAGTTAGCCCCAGTGACGAGGTCCGCAGCTTTAGAATACAAGGAAACTTTCATGTTTTTTGAGTTTCTGTGCCTATTAATTCGGGTGGTGATACGGTGGACTGGGATTTGCTTGGATTGCAGATAATCGATGACTTCATCCTCTGAATTGGTGAGGTTCACACCGTCGAAGTAAAGTGGAGTGTTTGAGGTGTTTGGGTGTTTTGCTTTGGTGGTCTGCTTGGTTTACCTTTATGTCGGATTTGGGGTTGTGTTTTATGGGTTGGGTTTCCCATTGGGTTGATATAGCTCCTCTAAGAGTGTTCCTTGTTGGCTTGTTGTAGTTTTTATTTTGACATTTGTTTAGTGGAGTGTGGTGAGAGTGTAGTGGTGTGGAATCAGCTATTATTATTAATTGGTTATTCCAGGCCAAGGCCCATTGTAAAAACCGTATATCCAAAAACAAACGCACAAAGTTGGAAAAGCAGCACAATAAATATATATAAAGTCCACGCAACTGGCCAAAAAAAAGCAATACAGTAATTATACAGATTACGTTATTGAATTTCAATAAGAGCGATCCTAGAGGTGGTTACCACTGCAGTGGATACCGCCTGTAGGATGCTGTTTTCAGTGTTACTGACTCTGGACATAAAGAGATATTAAATCACCGTATTGAATGTGTATTAACTTGGGAATATTGAGAAAACCGCACATATAAGAGACACTACAATCATATGGGTAACCAAAAAGTCTACGGGTAATGTTTTGTAAGCTACACGGTATTTCTCGTATATAGATTGAGTGTAATTTTGACGCGCCCAAAGGGCGATACAATATACCTGAGTGCAGAAAGCTTTGAACAATTTAACTTTAACACTTACCTTGCAGTGAATAAATTTTCTAATTAGGAAATTACCACGTCTATAGGGCCTACAGACTACTAAGTTTATTCAGAATGTCGTAATTGTCGTCAGTAGTACAGTGGATAATATGACCAAGGTACTTGTAACTTGTTACAGTTTCAACTAATTTGTTGCCCAGTGTATATACATATAATATAATATACATCTTAAAACAGCTATTATTATTAAGCTGTAGTAATTAATGTTATGTTATTAATTATTAGTTACCGTTTCAATAGACCTTCCATTAATGGCGATACTGTCAACTAATGTGCTTTTATAGGACTTTGGAACAAAGTTATTTGTTTGTTTGTTTGTTTGTTTTTATGGGCAATCGTGCCTGGAATAAAGAATTATTATTATTATTAAAGTACATTTATTTAGATTTTTTCACATTGATTACAATATCGTGACAGGATGCATAACTCTCGTAAGATGCAATAAGTGTTTTGATACCAGATATAGAATTGGATATAAGACTTAAATCGTCTGCATAACCTAAGTGGTTAGTTCTAACACCATTCATCATAGCGCCAACGTTGGTACCAGTTAGGTGTAAGCTTAGATCGTCTATGTATAGTACATGCAATAAAGGGCTGAGAATACCTCCCTGTTTTTGTACCATTCGTAACCGTAAAGGACTCAGAAGTGCAGCCACCCCATCTAACTGAAACACTTTGAAACCGGTACCAATAACGAATAACCCTGATGTAAAATGTAGGTATTTTACGATCAATAAGCTTTGAGAAAAGTTTATAATGATTGACAAGGTCAAAAGCCTTAGATGAATCAATAAAACATACATATACTGGACTGTCATTCAGTAAATAGTACTGTATTATTTCCTTTAATGCATATACGCAAAGTTCTGTGCCAAGACCGGGCTTAAAACCGAACAAAAAAAAACGAAGCTACAGTATGTGCACTTTGGGTTTTGGGTGGTAGGGTGCTGGCTCACTATATCCCGGTCTTTCTGGCGCATCCAGGAGAGGTGTGTACATGTTAGATGTCTTTATTGTAAGGTTTTTGTCGTAAGCATTATTCGGCTTATTGTGTAGCCTTCTTGGATTAGTCCAAGTTGACCTTTGGAAGGTGTTGAGGCTGTAGTCTGAGGAGGCTGGCAAACACTCATCCAGTGCTACAAATTCTCCTTCAGAGTCAGTTGCCATTGGTAATTGGTGTGGGTCTGGTCCTACTAAAATTCTCAACATGTGGGTCTGTGGTTTTGACGTCACGCCACCTATTGTTGATGGCACGTGTGTTGGTTTATTTTCCTGGATTGGTTCTATAGCTCGGGATGAGATGTTGCTGAGGGAGGAGTTGGTTTTGGGTTTATTAGGTACGGTGTTGATTGTTTTTTGAAGATTTTTTTTCTTTTTTTTTTTTGATGACATTTTTCCATAGGACAGTTCTATTGTCTCTCTCTAGGTTTAGATCCTCCTGGAGATTACGGTACTGCTGTTTTAGGGCACCGACATCGTTTTCGAGGATACATATCCGTGTTTGTATGACAGATAGGCTAGATACAAGGTCGTTGTATAGGCCTGTCATGGTTATTTCACTTTCAGGTGCATGCTCTGCTCTATGTAGTCTCTTTTTGCACGACACTGTGAATGTTTGCTCGCTTTTGCTTTGAAGCAGTTCTAGAATATCGACAGCTAGTTCATGTTCTGATAGACGTGGTTTTAACTGCCATGTTAAGCTCTGAACTGGGGACATCAATTTCATTACCTTGTCCATTAGCTTTTTGCACATTGAGATGTTGGTGTCGTGAGGTTTTAGTGCTATTTGATGGATGGCGACTTTTCGAGGCTCGTGTAGGAGGCCATAATCCCCTACTTCATCTATGTTTATTTGTGCATTGTCGAGTCGAGAAGGTGTGGTCGTGAATTTGGAAATTGTGAAAATTTGGGTATCACATGGGATGGGAAAGATGACAATCACCCATCCAGCGAATCTTTTAAAGAATCCAAGCGGTCCACTAGACGCCTCAGAAACTTCCTCCACTCAAACCTTGTTGTGAACACCACCCACCACTGGTGCACCAAACGAACATCGAACCCACAGTACTTCTGGAGCAACATCAATCAAAAAGACAATCAGTACCTCACCCCAGAAATCTCGCAAACACAATGAGGAAATGTTCAGTTTCACCACAACAAAAGATGCAGCTAAGACCCAAACATCCATGACATTCTAGAAAATCAGTGCAGATCATCTACCCCATCAACCATAACCCCCTTCGCAGTTAAACCGGCGATATCATCACTCTCAAGGGGAAAGGCCCCTGACTACGCATCTATGAATGTGGAACACCTCCTATCCCTTAATCCTTATCTCATTTCTGTCACACTTGCCCGACTAATCAGCTGTTGACTCACTCTCAAAGAAGTCCCCTCTACATTTCGTCATACGGTGACATCAAGTATCTATAAAGGAAAGGGTCGCCCCACCCTAGAACCTACATCATACAGGCCTGTCTCATCCATCAGCCTACTTGCCAAGGTGCTAGAACATTTCCTTCTAGCTGACTACCTAAACAACTTGACCTCACAAGGGAACCAAACTGCCTACAAGAGAAAACACAGCGCTGATATAGTAGTCGCTACAATAATTGAAATGGTGGAACACTACATTTCGAAGGTTCGCCAGTATACATTTGCCAACTTGACATTGAGGCGGCTTTCGATAATGTTGATCAAACTATCTTGGTAGAAAAGATGCTTAGCAACAATATTAACCCTCACATTATTTGTCTCATCTTAGCTTGCTTTGGATCTAGCCTAATCTTCCTCAAATTCGGCGATCCAGTCGACCCAACTCCAATAAAAGTCTCGTGGGGATTGAAACAGAGATCACCCATCTCACCCATCCTTTACAACCTTTACACCTCCAACGAACAAGCGGAATAGAACATAATACCCTCGGAAGCCGAATTGACACATCCGGGCTTGGTACAGTGGCCTATGCTGATGATTACCTACTCCGGGGAACCTCGCTTAAATCAATCGAGAAGATGAGCGACATACTCATACAGGAAGCTGCACAGGTATCCCTCCAAATCGACATGAAGAAAACAAAATGGACAATCCTGAACCGTAACTCATAACCATATGTCCCACAAGGAATGTTTCATTAAGTCATTGGATCACTAATCCCAATGTCGGATCATCTGAAATTTCTCGGACACAAACTTGGAATTTCTAACCCCGCTAGCAACCTCCTCGTTGTTATCCAGACAATAACCCTGTTGTCACAAGTCTTTCAGACCAGAGGATGGACAGCAAGGTGGCTCAACCTAGAGACTATCTTTAAGATGTGGAATACACTCGCCGTCCCTATCATAATCTACACGAAGTGGGGCCTTCGCGCAGCACGTGAAATGAGTTAATGCTAAGTATCAACTCGAAAGGATTATAAAAACATAGGAGAAGATTTTCCCGGAAAACGTTAACCCTCTAGCGGGAGACTGGGTAACTGAAGAAGGAAGGATTAGTTTCCCTACAAAGCCACAGCCTATGGTCTATTACATATCTACCAAGTTTCCGATTGACGGATCATAAATAACGAAATGTTGGAAGGTTTTCACTTTCATACATTTAGCCCTCTAGCGGCATATTAAAGAACTACGGATCGATCACCTTCCTCACAAAGACGAGGCATGTGGTCTAGTACATACCGGTACTGTATATTCCAAAATTCAGCTTAAATAGATTAAGATCAAGGAATTCGCAAAGGTTATCACTTTCCTACATTTCGCCCTCTAGCGGCAGACTCGAAAACTCCGGACCGATTACTGTCCACACAAAGACTTAGGATGTCTTCTAGTACATATATGACAAGTTTCAGCGTAATCAGATCATAAACAACTAAATGGAAGAATAATTTCACATTCGGGACATTTCGCCCTCTAGCGGCAGACTGGAGAACTGCAGACAGATTAGCCTCCTTTGAAATTTACAGCTAATGGTCTAGTACATACTTCCCAAGTTTCAGCTTAAACGGATTAAAAGCAAAGAAATGGGTGGCCATTTAATGTTTAGACATGTGGCCCTCTAGCGGGAGACTGGAAAACTTCGGACCGATTACAATCCACACAAAGACTCAGGATGTCATCTAGTACATATATGACAAGTTTCAGCGTAATCAGATCATAAACAACTAAATGGAAGAATAATTTCACATTCGGGACATTTCGCCCTCTAGCGGCAGACTGGAGAACTGCAGACAGATTAGCCTCCTTTGAAATTTACAGCTAATGGTCTAGTACATACTTCCCAAGTTTCAGCTTAAACGGATTAAAAGCAAAGAAATGGGTGGCCATTTAATGTTTAGACATGTGGCCCTCTAGCGGGAGACCATTGCACTGATGGTGTCTGAAAGTCTCTCAAAAATCTCAACTTTTGCTTATATTGATACCTACAAATTTTCAACTTGGCAGCTTTAAATCCGACAAAGTTATTAGCATGTCAAAATCGTAACGACGACGACAACGACGACGACGACAACGACGACGACGACAACGACGACGACGACGACGACGACAACTATTTGCATAAATTGACCCACCCCCTAACAGTGTCAATTCGCTAAGGCTCCGCCAACTTCGTGGCTCGCCCCACAGATTAACCCTGATTATTGGATATCGGTATTGGATATATATTGGATATTTATAAGGATATCGACAAACTCGACGCCTACCACTGCAAGGTGCAACGCGGCCTCTTACTTCTTGGGAACTATTTGGAGAATAATACACTACTGTATATCTACTCTCTGGTGGCACCCCAACATTATCGATCACTGCTTATCGGAGTTGCTATAGAACCTTAGTTAGAACACTTGATTGCCCTAGTCTGATGGAGTGGATCAGCATGCATTCTTAACATTCCTGGGAGACTTTAATGCAAGTCTGCATCAATCACCTACATCGCCCTGGGTCTATAGCAATAGTGTTAACCAAAATTCCGTCCATCTTCAGGATTTTATCTCTGGAAATGGATTGTTTTCGGCTGGAACCCAGTTCAAGAAGCGAACTGGAAAGCTATGGACTCATAGTGGACCCAGTGGTCACAAGTCCCAGATAGACCATATCCTGTTTCGTAGGAAATACAGGAGCTCTATACAAGACTGTAATGCATTTACACTACGACCCTTCTCCAGTGATCACCGCCTTATTGTGGCCAAGGTAAGACTTAGTCTGCGTGCTAGCATAACAACGAAATCTGCCTTGCTGCGGCATGACTGGTCCTCTCTGTTGCAACAGCCAAGTGTGAGATCCAGCTTCACACTACAGCTGAGCAACAGGTATGAGGTTCTTGCCTGTGAGGCAGCAGATCACTGTGAGGGCTATACTGCCTTCACAGAGGCAGTTAAGTTAGCAGCTGCAGAAACAGTTCCTGTATACCCTCGAAACAGGAAACGGTCCCCCTGGACTGACAACAAAATTCAGAAGTGCCGAAATGACCTCTACAAGGCCCAAAAAGAGTCCCGACTCAAACAGACTACAGCGGCCAAGAATACAGTTAAGGCTGCATCTAGGTCCCTGAACAGGCAGTACTCTGTTAATCTACAGGAGCTAATAAACTAACAGGTTGATGCCATCAATGATGCTGACGACAGCAGGCAATCATCCCAGGCATGGAGATCAATCAACTTGCTTGCTGGTCGAAAAAGCCAACCAACCACCAAGGCTAAGGCTGAATCACCAGCTGATCGCCTCAATGGTTGGAAGGCCCACTTTGAAAAGCTCCTCAATAATGACAGGGTATTGCCTGATAACTTTATAGAAGTAAAAGTGTCTGAGTCTGTACTCCCAGATATTCCCATTGGTGATATCTCCTTTGCAGAAGTGAAGGCTGCTGCAAAGAACATTAAGACCAATCGTGCCAGTGGAGGTGGAGTAGATGGTGTTCCTCCTGAGGTCTTTAAAATACCTGAGTTTTTAAAGCTCATCTATCCCATCATAGAAGACATGTACCGAACAACAAGAGTCCCACAAGAAATGAAAACGAATAAGTTAGTGCCAGTTCCCAAGAAGGGCAACCTAACACTCTATGGTTCTTTTTGGGGAATCTCATTGATCTCGATTGCTGCAAAGCTATACAATAGAATTCTATTAAATCGCATCAGGGATCCCATTGAGAGACTGCTCCGTGGAAATCAGAATGGGTTCCGTAACGGTCGTGGGACCATGGAGCCCATTTTTGCATTTAGAAGGATAATTGAAGAGTTATCAAAAAAGAAAGACAGGCATCTGGCTATTATCTTGTTGACTTCTTCAAGGCCTTTGATTCAGTCTCTCGCTCACGTATGTTCAGCATACTTTCATTATATGGGATTCCTGATGAAATTATTGCAGCAATCATATCAGTATACGATGGTTCGACAACATTTGTGTCTACTGTTGACGGTGACACAGAACCATTTGAAGTGTTATGGGGCGTCCTCCAGGGAGACACACTTGCACCATTCTTGTTCATAATTGTTGTTGACTATGTTCTACGCATGTCCTTAGATCATCATAATGATGATGGGGTGATGATAACCCCACCTACTGGCTCCAGAAGTCGAGGAAATCCTGCCAAGTACCTAACTGATCTAGACTTTGCTGATGACTTAGGAGTACTCCCAGAATCACTAGAGGGAGCCCAACGGCTCCTCAGCTCATTAGAACATGCTGCTTCTAGTGTTGGTCTTTTTATTAACTCCAGAAAGACCAAAATTTTGACAGTTAACTTTGAAAGTCCTCAGCAAGTCTCTGATCGGATGAGCATAAGTGGTATGCTTGAGCATGTGGATGACTTCTGTTACCTGGGATCATGGATCCGGAAGTCAGGTGAGGACCTTCGAATACGTAAGGGAAAGGCATGTGCAGCCTTGAGCAGGCTTTCCAGGATTTGGAAGTCACCGAGAATTAATCGGAAACTTAAGGTCCGATTATTTAGAGCAGCAGTAGTTCCAGTACTCCTCTATGGGATTCCATGCTGGGCTCTAACTGCTGAGGACACCAAATCTCTGGATGGCACATTCACAAGAATGCTACGCCGGGTTCATTGTGTCAAGTACAATGCACACATCTCCAACCAGACACTATATAACATTGGAGGTGTCTCATTGGATCCCCCAAGCTTGACACTAGAACAAAGTCGCCTCCGCTTTGCAGGACATTGCTATCGCCGTGAGGACCAGTCAGTGCATAATCTTGTACTTTGGCAGCCTCATGGAGTGAATAAGCATGGTGGACAGCCCATGACTTTCTTGAGACGCATCTTAAAGGACACTGGCCTTGAAGATGCGCATGATCTAGCAAATTTCATGGGTGATAGGGAGTTGTGGCGGTGCAATTTTGTCGATAAGCCGGCGCAGCATTCTTAAAAGTGCAGCTGCAATGCAGCACGCCGATCCTAGTAGTAGTAGTAACCCTAGTCTCGAGCTACAGTTACCTTTCCGTATTGCCTCACAATTCAACATGGATATCGCCACCCACTTACAGCACGTAAGGGAATTTCAAGTGAATATCACAGAGCACTGGCCACATACCCCCTGCCACAGTTACGCTCAATTATCAACTTCAAATACAGAACTACATTCATCGCTGAACGTATTTGCACTGCAAGCCCCTCACAAAACGACTTCCACAATGCTAAATTCATACAGAACTGCTTTCGACTACCAAATAACCATCAAACATAAAAGCGCCCGTTTCATGGAATTATTATTATTCAGTTATTATTCAAGTTATTATTCAATCTTATGGGGAATTGTATGGTGGACAATTGTCCGCGGGAGTCAATTGTCCTAGTTCCAAGAGCCCTCAAGGATTGCCATAGTGCAGCAAAATATCCTCCACATCTGCACGGAAAAGCTGCAATTAAAGGAGCTTCATTTCGTTTTGCGGATGCGGAGTTTTTCTACCGAACTTATTTAATCCATGCACACAGATTATAGAAAAAATTATTGCTGTGAAATTGATGTTGAAACATTGAACTAGACAGGCTGTAGTTTCCTTAATATTGGGAATGTGATCAAAATACCACCAGCTACAGTCACTACAGTATATTGATAATTGCGTATTTCGATTCGAATGAGCATATAACCAACCAGCTTTATACGATGTATCAAAGTGAAGAAACTGACATGTAGCCAGCCTTCCACCTAAAATCACTTGCAAACACTTGGGCTTTGCAAACATATACCGGCTGGTAGTTTCCAAAATATTTGGAAATACTGTAGGTCACAAAACCCACAACCCCCCCCCCCCCCCCCCCCCCTCACCCACTATATCGACCATTGCAGTTCAATTGAGCCTAATATCAGCCTCAAACGACTAAGAGAAATGCCCCAACCTTAAAATTTGCTCCCTATTGAAATACATTAGAGTCCGTAAAATGATGTTTAGATCAGGTCGTATGAAAACTGCGGCCTATAAAACTTATTCTCTCAAAATTAACCCTAAATTGACATGACCCGAAATAGCCTACCTCTACAGATAGGCGGACATCCCACAAGGATTTTATGCGTACTAAACTTTATAGAAGATTGCTTACGTCATAGCACCACATCCAAAAATATAATTTGGAATTAAGGTAGGGAGGGCTAGTAGTATTTTGCGCCAGTTTGTATTGTAAACATACAGTATATATCAATTATACATAATAGTGAAACACAAAATGTAACATAGAGGACAGCCACTCATGCAATCCAATCTTCACGAAAATTTTCATAAAATATGCATCCTGAAAACTTTAAAACAAGCTCGTCTATTAGAAGACATATTGAGGTATATGAATATTAAGTTTTGTTTATTTACTCTATATTTCAATAGTAAAATAAATAAAAAAATGTAATTTCTAAAATTATCAAAAAATGACTTACACATTTATTTTAAAAGATTTTTTTAGTGATTAGATGATAAAAATTACATATCAATTCACTTAACGTTTAATAACATTAAATTTTGTATATGAAGATTAAAAATACAAATGTAGCAATACCGTCATTATTTAACAAATTTTGATTGTTTTATTCGATATCTAACAATTTAATATCAACATGTCTTTATTGAAATTGTATTATTGTTCCTCGTGGAAACATATTAACCGCAAACAAGCAACATATGTTATTATTCTAAAACATTAATTTATAGTAATATTTTTCAGAAGCGAACTAAATTGAATGAAGAAATATGTATGTAGGCCTATGTCGTCTGTCCGTCAAGTAGGAAAGTAAATATTCAAGATGAAAGTTTTGCAATGGTGTGTTTCATGGTTTATGATTTCATTCCCAATGTTAGTTTTCACATTATAAGCTTCAAAATTGTCAGTTTGTCTGTCCGGTTGTAGTTTATATTTTGACGGACAGCCCGACACAGACAGGCATCCAGACAGACACGATACTGCCGCATTTGAAAACCCCGACATCGGAAATGAAATCACCGACAAAGTTAGTAGGGCAATTTTTATTCGGAAAACGTGTTTTCCAATTATTTTTTGACGGGCAGACAGATAGACATTAATTTCTCAAGAAGAAAAAAAGGTCTTACTGTACAAATGTAGAGAAATGTTTACTGTTTGACTATTGACTTTAAGATTAATATAGATTCCCATATTATATGCCCTAGCGTTCCATTACTATACAATATCTATTATTATCGCATATCTATTTATTAATGAGTATATGAAAAAACCCGTCTCTTGTAAACAAAATAGTATAGTGTACAGATAAATTATTGCACAATTGTAAAAAATTAAACAATATAATATTAATAAATTCATAGAGCGCGTTAATATAATTATAATAATGTTTAACTAAATAAATAATTATATATACTTTTTAAACAAAAATTAACGATCATATATGATTGATTTCCTACCATTACAATTTAACCCTATTAGTACCGGGCTATAAAATGTTGTACAAATACCGGGGGGGGGGGGGGGGGGGTCATATTGACCCTTCCCTCCAAAATCTACAAATATTTACGAAAACGTCTGATTTTTTGTTTGTACGTAGGTATCACTTGTCTGGATCCGACCGAAAAAAAAAATTTTCGAAAAAATGTACTGGGGTGGTTATATTGCAGCACCAAAATTACAAGTATTGCACAATTTTCACAAAATTTGAAAGTTACATTTTCGGCTAATTATTTTTCAATACAGGTTTTCTGGGGTGCAAAATACATTGGAAAATATTTAAAAATGATATGATTACTATAAATGGCTGTTTAGTCATCTCTGCGTAGGAAAAAAATGAAAAAAACAAGTAACCAGCACTTTTCAGTTAGAACACAAAATTTTTAATTCGCTTATACGATGCTATAAATTCACATTTTCAGGTTTTCGAGGGCGCTGATTCTAATGGAATACATTACTAATATGCCAGATCATTGCTACTTGTATTTTTCGGCGTAATTTGGCAAATTTTGGTGCTAGCACCAAATTTCGTATCCATCACCAAAAAGTACAAGTTTGCGATGTCCAGTGCTGTTTTTATTGATTCCATCGGATTCAGGACCCTCATAAACCCGTATAACGCAAGAAACAAGGTCATACTATCTACTGATCAATTTGCATATTTTCCAAAATTTGGTGCTGGCACAACAATTTTCACCCACCGGCGAAAAATACAAGATCAAGAATACTGATTCCATTGAATTCAGAACCATCACAAACCCGTATAACGCAAGAAACAAGGTGACACAATCAATTGATATATTTGATGGTTTTCAAAATTTGGTGCTAGCACCACATTTTGCACCCACATCCGAAAAATACAAGTTTGAGATGTCTAGTTCGATAATTATATATTCCATTGAATTCCGAACAGCCATAAACCTCTAAAACGCAAGAAATAAATTGTCACAAGCAATTTTATCTATTGAATGGATTTTCAAAATTTCGTGCTAGCACCAAAATTTGCACACAGCACCGAAAAATACGAGTTTGATACGCTTGGTGCAACTCGTATATATTTCATCGAATCCAGAACCCCAAAAAACCCCAATTGCGTAAAAAACAAGTTTCAAACAATCAATTTACAAAATTGACATATTTCAAAATTTGGTGCTGGCACCAAAATTTGGCACCCACCGAAAAAAACAAGTTTGAAATTTCTAAATCAATTTATATGAATTCCATCCAATTTCTAAGACCATAAAACCGGTGTAAATAAAAAATAGAGATGTTACAATTCATATTTAATGAAATGTAATTTTCAAAAAACGTCTCAAAAAAAGTGCCAAAAGTAGGGTTAAAAAATGGTGCTGTAACTCGAAAAGTACCCAATATTTTTGAAAACGGTTTTCACTACTAGGAAGACAATAGATTTTTAGGAAAAGTCATAAAATTTCAGATTCCCAACTGCGTTTGTTTCAGAATTATAATAAAAAAACCACGGGGGGGTCATATTGACCCCCCCCCCCCCCCCCCCGGGTTTAATAGGGTTAAGTCGAAAATAGTGTCATAAAATATCAGTCACTTAGTTATTTTTTATGGTAATTAATCTAAATAAGAATCAAATAGTAACTGTAATAGTTAGTAACAAGAAAAATTGAGGCTTAATAAAAATATTTATAATTCGATTAAATTGTATCAGAAAATAAATAAAATATGAAACAAGCACGCATACATGCATGTTATGTTGGATGCTAGATGCACAACCTGTTGTATATATCTATAACAATATACCAAATATAAAAAAATAATAACAATTCATTAACAATATATATTAATCTCATAGATTATATGGAAAAAGAAGACCTTATGGTTAGAAACGGTGTCTAGATCAGTCTGTAAAAGTTTGGTGTAGGTTTAGTCTAGCCAAAAGAACTAAGGTAACAATAGTATTACTATTGTATAATATTGTAGTATGTTTGGATGTATGGTCATTATTGCAGTTGTTTAGGATTGATCGGTAATAAGAGCTGTGAAACTTTTCTTTGAAGGTTAGGGGGATGTTTCCAGCTTTAGTTCTGACCTTTGCTCCTTTTAACACCTTCTTCACACAGTATTGTGAGGTAGCAATGCTAGTGAGTGTTGGGAGACCTTCTTGCCACGATAAGAGGTTGTAATCATCCATCAGATTATCATGATAGGTTTTTGCGACATGATGTGTTAGAAGGTTACTGTTTCCTCGAGAATATTGTGCAAATTTGCGCATTCCTCTATGTATTTTGCTCTTGATCTTTCATCTTTGTTGTCGCATGGCATGTACCTATAACAGTTATATCCTGGCTAAAGATGCCTTTTATTGTTATCCCAACTACCCTGTCTGATAATGTCTTCAGCACAGAGGAGTAAGGTGATATTGCTGACTTGAGGAATATTGCTACTCCACCCTCCCCTCGCACTCTTGCCTTAATGGCCAACATACCGTCCGATACTGTGTAATCTGCCTTTCATCATTTTGTTTCCTGTGGAAATGGTGTTTTGATTCACCAGCACTAAGCCAGTGTTCTTGAATGATTAATATATCTGGAGATGTCTTTCTTAGGAGGGTTTCGATATGATGTTTACTTCTTACATAGCCAGTGCAGTTATATGTGAGGACAATCAGGGGTGATTCGGCTTTTTTAGGTGTAATAGTTGGGGTTTCATTGGTTTGTTGTTCAGGTTTTTGGTTAAGATGATCCAATCTGCTATTTACTGGCAGAGAACCTACATCTGGTGGTAATGATTGTGTTTGGTATTTAAAAACGACTGTGTAGATCGCCATGGTTATAGTGGGCTGCAATGTTGCGGGTTGACTTCCTGTTGCGATCGTGGGCCTGATTATTGTCTATATTCTGGTGTGTAGATGTTGCGTTATAGGGCATGTTTAGATGTATGTCTTGCGTTTCATTTCCATGGTTATAGCAGTAGTCTTTATTGTTATCCCGTTGATGTCTGTTAAAGCCATTGTTGTCCCGATTATTAAGTTGGTTGTGTCTGAAAATGGGGTTGTCTTTCTCTCTTGGGATGTATGAAAGGGTAAACCGGGCAGATTGTTTACTGTAGTTGAAGTTAGGGTGAGTATTTTGTGAGTTGGGTAGTACTTCATATACTACTTTGGGGGGAGTGTAATCAGTGGACCTATAGCGTTTTCCAGTGTTGTTAGGTTCGAGTTCTCTCTAATATTAATAGGAATTGTGCAGGTGTGTCAGCCTGAAGGGCTCCCCCATAAGACTTCAAATGGATCTGTGTCACCATCAACCGCAGATACAAAAATGTCGTTGAACCATCGTATACTGATCTATCTGATGCGATTTAATATAATTCTATTGTATAGCTTTGCAGCAATCAAGATCAACGAGATTCATTGAAAAGATCCATAGAGTAGTGAGGTTGCCCTTCTTGGGAACTGGCCCCAACTTATTTGCTTTCATTTCTCACGGAACTCTCGTCGTTTTGTACTACTGTACGTACATGTCTACCATGATGGGGTAAATGAGCTGAGCTCCAAACACTAATTTGGGAGATTCTGTGTTTTAACAATTTTGATGTCTGTATAGAAATTAAAAAACCTTTATCCTACTATTAACTTTCGAAAAGATAATTTTCACTGCTCATCTCCAGATACTGTAAGCAGTTATCCGAAGCGGCGCCTAAATATTTAACAATGATTAGCCAGCAATGCGCTACGATTTATACTGTATGTACACTGTACAGGGGTTAAACGAGAAATCCCTGTGTGGAGCACTCTTTCCCCTATCTTCTAGCCCTGCCCTGCTGTTCGCGCTTTCAGACCTTTGGCAGTTTAACCCGCCAAATTAGAATGTCTTCTAGATAATAAATCTGCTTTTAGTCTATGACAAGTATTTGATTCACTACACTAGTCGAAACCAATCCGTGCGCGACCATTCACCCGCTGGATATTCCCGGGAGATTGGGTTCGACGGTTTAATTTTTATTGCTATGTAAGCCTAATGTATTATTCGACTGACAGTATTATATAATCTCTGACAATATTATTCACCTTCGGTAATATTAACAGTTCCTTTAGGACGTGGCGCTTTATCTATATAAACAGAGTTATGACTTAAACTACTCAAAACGATATGGCTTAATTATAATTCACATATATGGCGCATTCTTTAGGAATTGCTTCTTTAACAGACTCACTCATACACTATGCTGCACAATACTGCACACTAATCTGCCAATCTTCACTGATTTTAGTCACATATAAAAGGAACACAGGCTGACTCATGTAGGGTCTATCGAATAACATTAGATTCACTTCAAACCACTTTAACATAAGTCACAATCGTTATTGGTAACCTTTCTCTCTTACCTTAGGTATATCAAGAATATTGGGTTGCGGGGTTATTTATCGTTGTTCCAAATATAATTATTCATCAACCATATTATGAAGAACTGACAGCAAATAGCAGTATAAAACAACAAGTCAGTACCGGTATGTCAGCAATGAGACATAGGCATGCAGGTCCGCAGTCCGTTAAAGGATATATGCCCTTTATAATTAAACCTACTAGTGTACGACTAAAAAGCAGTACAGCACAAAAAACTTCCAAGCCGTTCTTTCTTTGGCTCAAGACTGAATGTAAACACTGCACATAGGCATTGCGTCATTTCTCGGAAATTTTCTGTACAAGGAGCCACAAAAACGCTCTCATTGGCTGACTGAACTGAGAGACGCCGTAGAACAAAGGAAATCAACACGTATGAATGTCAGCTGTTAACCGTAGTCATAGTAACTACTGTTCAAGAGTAGCTATCACCCTTTTGCGTCACGAATTGCCATAGAATCATAAAAATATGCCTTTCACAGTACACATACGGAGGAAATAGGTCTTAGATCCTCTAAAAACACCGATACAGCAATAATACGGTCTCTTACACTTATTAAATCAACTACAGAGTATTTTAAGGTAAAAGATAATAAAAATAACGGGGCAATTCAGCAAAGGCTTTTACACCTGCCTATCCTATGGTGGCTCTGAAGGGCCATGATTATAATTTGTCTTCATTATTGAAAAGTCGTGCGCACGAGATTTAAGAGCTGAAAAGTCGCGTGCATGAGATTTAAGAGCTGAAAAGTCGTGAGCACGAGATTTAAGAGATGAAAAGTAATGCGCATGACATTTCAGTTTTAAACTGAAATCTCGTTCTCACGACGTTTCAGCTCTTAATTCTCGTGCACACAACTTTTCAGCTCTACAGTAATATACTGTTATCACATTATATTTTCTTTCATTCATTTCGTTCCGGCTTACGCCCCGGTGGCTATAATTAGTTAAACACAGAATAATAAAATGGTTTTGCACTGAATAACAAACAAACACAAACACATCTAAGTAAAAATACCATAGAGGCACAGAGCAACACTAAGTAAAAATACCATAGAGGCACAGAGCAAACCTAAGTAAAAATACCATAGAGGCACAGACCAACACATATATCGGAATGAATATAAATGAACATTGCTGGTCTACAAACATCATAACGAAATAAATTAACCATAATTCATTTATTAACCATTGCCGAGTTCAATTAAATGGCTAACACCCCGGTGGCTATATTAACTTTGGTTTATATAGTCCATAATTACTTCTTGCTTGGACACGAAATCAGTAGAAGTAGTAACCCTCATATTTAATACACAAGTTTATAAACCAGGCTTTTATAAGATCCACGTCTGAGATGTCGTGCTGTTCACTGCACCTCTTTTGTTTTAGAAGAGATTTAATTCCGTATTTATTGACACTCAGTGAAGGTAGTGATGGAAGATCTAGCAACCACGAATTGATTTTATATTGCGAAAATATATCTGTTTTGGTGCCCCCCCCCCCCCCCCCACCCTATTTTTTGTAAAACAAGCCAATAACTATATAGGGCAGTCAACCTATTGTTGCCTGTATTAAATACATTGTTAACAAGTCTGCAGTTGTGAAATCTGATTAAGGTCTCTAATTTGGGTTGGTTCAAAATACTGCAAAATGTCGCAGAGTCCAAGTAATTTCCAAGTCGGAGTGTTCTTCGTAAGCCTTTGCGACATGATCGTGCTACTTCAAGAAGGCGTGTTTCACCTAGTAGTAAGGCAGACCCATACAGAGCCGAGGGTAAGCAGATAGATGCCCATAGTTTTGAGACAATGGAAAGGGGGACCCTATCAACACATAGGCCTCTCGATTCTAAATTGCTCACTTGATTCCATAGTTTACTCTTGAAGTGTCTTGCTATACCTTTATGGTTAAATGGAACTGGCATTCCTAGGAATATGAAGGATTACTCAGATTTAATTGTACGACCGTGTAGCTCCACATATCCCCCAAGTACATCTCATTTTCATCTATCACTATGTGGTGTGATTTATTTGGACTAGGACTAGGATTTTTTCAATGTCTGTCTTCGTATTTCCAATAAAAATGATATCGTCTGCATAACTAATCGCGCCACAAGGTAAATGTTTTATGTGTATTCCTAATCCACTGTTCTCTATCTCATGGAATAGATCAGCCATATATAGATTAAATAATATGGCCGATAGGATACCACCCTGACGTACGCCCTGCAAAAGATAAAATTGATTCTTGTGGGTTGCTTTTCCGGATTGATAATAGGAGTGAATGGCTGAAACCAAGTTATCTTGTACGCCAGTTGACCGCAGTTTCCAAAATAGTTGATTATAGGAGACCCTATCAAATGCTGCCTTTAGATCAATTGATAAAATATGTATCCTTGATCCCCTTCTACTGAAATGGGAAGCTAGGTTGTTCACTAGATGGCTGGCAATTTCCGTATTAATGTTATGTTTGTATCCCAGTTGTAAATCAGCAAGTTTAGGGTTAATGTGGGTGTGCCAACTTCAGCTAACACAAGATATTCCCATAACTTAGCTATGGTGTTTATAATTGAAACTGGGCGATAGTTATCTTTGTCTTGTTTACTTTTCCATTCATTTTTGACTAGAGGTATAATTATAATTGATCCAAACGCCGTTGGTACCTTGCCTGTTGCCCGTACTGTATTGAAGATAAAGGCTAATTTGTCACACAGTTCGTCCGATATAGCATGATACAGATGTTCTGCCTGCTTTAAGAATGCCTACTTCTTGTGCGCACGACTTTTCAGCTCTTAAATTTCGTGCGCACGACTTCTCAACTCTTAAATCGCGTGCGCACACGACTTTTCAGCTCTTAAATTTCGTGCGCACGACTTTCCAACTCTTAAATCTCGTGTGCACGACTTTTCAGCTCTTTAGTCACGTGCTCACGACTTTTCAGCTCTTAAATCTCGTGCGCACGACTTTTCAGCTCGTAAATCTTGTGCGCCAGACTTTTCAGCTCTTAAATCTCGTGCGCACGTCTTTTCAGCTTTTAAATCTCGTGTGCGCGACTTTTCAGCTCTTAAATCTCGTGTGCATAACTTTTCAGCTTTTAAATCTTGTGCGCACGAGATTTCTGTTTTAAACTCAAATCTCGTGAGCACGAGATTTAAGATCTGAAATGTCGTGTGCGCGAGATTTGAGTTTAAAACTGAAATGAAAACTTTTCAGCTCTTAAATCTCCTGCGCACGACTTTTCAGCTCTTAAATCTACTGCGCACGAGTTGTCAGCTCATAAATCTCGTGCTCACGACTTTTCAGCTCTTAAATTAGTTATGAAGAAAAAAATATAATCATGCGATGGCTCTTCAGAGCCACCATACTATCCACATAACATTCACTAATAATCAAAACTGAAAACCGAAACTCCAATGTAAACTGAAAACTGAAACTCTGGGCTACCTTATAAACTGCACTACCGTTATCAGGAAAGTCAGTAAGATGTTGCTAAGATTCATTACAAAAAGAACAGTACCGGTAGGCGGGTATATCTTTTGTGTAGAGGTATAGCCTACATATATAGAGGCTACATGAAGGTAGGTGTAGCCTACATGTAGATGCACGTGTAGGGTGAATGTAGGTAGGTGTAGTCCCATAGATATTAATGTAATTTATGTGTCAACTTGCAGTAACGTGATACACGGTCGTCAATCAGGATGTATGGCAATAATCTCTGATCTCCACGGTACAATACGGTACATCAACCTGCAGACCTGTCTGCTGTCAGACAACAGGTTTTACTGCATACTGCAGTGCCGTATAAATATCAAACATCGCGTTCTGATTATACTAAAGTCCCTTACTCGTCATAAATATTAGGCCCTAATAAATTTGAATATGCTAACGCCACGAAAGGCATCGTTCCATTAGATTAACTCGTTCTGATTTATATGTTTATTGAGTAAGAGTAACCTAAACAAACAGCCATCATCGCGGGGACTATAGTCTACCAGAAACCCTGACCCCCCCTCTGCCCCTCTTTATCTGTTTATCAACCATACATCCATGGGACTTGAACAGTACTTCAGCATTGAAATGTGTTGGACGTTTTGTTTTGAAAGTAAAAATATAGAAGTCTGGAAGTTTTGTTTGTTTTAATTTTTCAGGCAGTCACATTCCACCAACCAGCAACAGTCCCATCCCTTCCCACTATCCCGCAGACCACCACACTGTTTCATTATAAAGTATTCCCATCTCGATGATGGGAATTAATCAGTATTAGCAGAAGAGCATTGTTTGTGATTACCGGTACCCTAAATCATGTTTGGCAGTTGTTCAAAATGGCAAATTCATTATAATCATAATTATACAGTAGGCATAGGCCTACTGGTGACTGGTATTCAGGCCTAATGTAATGTTCGAATTAGGCCAACTATGTAAGCCTCTGTACTGTAATATTTCCTTTCTTCTAAAAAAAATTGTCTAGGGTATCTGGCATATTTTATAAATTACGATATACTGTATTTTCCCCCTAAATATCCTTCTTAATTGTACTGTACTGTATTGTACTGTATTGATAATTGTACTTCGCACTCATCCATCCTTATTTAACCTACGCTATATCAATTTGAGGAAGCTGTAACGCTACATTAATGAAAAAGGTCAGAGTTAAAATAAATAAAGTTCTTTAGGGCGACAACTTTTAGCCATTCCCGTAGTTCTTCTGTACTTATACTGTATATAAGCGACTTAATATACCGGTACTTCCTGTCGAAGAAATCTACAAACTTGAAATATGTAAACTTATGTACGATGTTTTACAAATACAGTATTTATCAGAAGTTCGAATCTTTTTAGCGTATTTTAAAAAAGTAAGCTCAATCCACTCACACAACGCTCTAATGGCGGGTGTTTCTTTATTCCATCAATGATAAGGGTCCCGTTTTATGGAATACGTTGCCCCAAAACATTAGAGAAGTCAATAATAATATCATATTCTCAAAGTATCTGAAAAAGTCAAAGTACCTCCTGGGGGCTCTATAAATTAAGTACAATAGTTCCGGGGTCACGGGGTAGCAGGCGCGGGGTTACGCTTTCCATCCATTTTTGGTTCTTTTTTATTTTCTGTAAATGTGTAATATTCATTACCGAACACGCTGTCCCACCCCTCTTTATTTTATCATATTTTCCGGAAATATAAATTGCAGAGCTACTTTGACCTACCCGGGCGCGGAGTCACGTAGTGCTAGCATTAGGTAATAATTAAGTAATATAAAGCCCTCTCTATAGCGCAGCTTTCAATAATTTCAATACCCAAAACAATAAACGGTCTCATTAAGGAAAGGAATGGAGCAGGTTAGGCTGGGTTTTCTAACTAAAACAATAAACGACTTTCTCGTTTTCAATATCAGAGGGATTTATTAGAGGGACCAGAGGCAGTTTATAGCCATTTTGGGGAAAGGACCATAGGTTACAGAGCCAGTCTTATTCAGCCAATACAATAAATGATCTTGTTAACAATACATCGAAAAGAGCAGCTTACAGTACTGAGGCGTGCTTTTCTAACCAAAACAATGAAAGATATCTTAATCTATTGAATGATATGAGAATTGCTAATTATCTTAATATATATATATATATAATACTGTAGGCCTATATATGTTAAGATATATCTTAATATATTATTTGCCAATTATCATTTATGACTGTACATATCACATATCACAGTATCAATACGTATCACAGTGCTACTGTATGATTACTGTGCTAGGTACAGTGTATAAGTCTTTATAAGTCTAGTGCCGTGAACCTGAAATTGCAAATATAAACAAACAAGACAATTTATTCCCTACAGTAATTCTGTTGATTGATTATTGTACAGTAATTGAACTTATAGGCCTATTACTTGGCCTAAGCCTAATATTTTAGAACTTCTATCTGCTATTCTGTACACCTGTCTCAAAAAATATAAATATTATTTTCCGATATGACAACGAAGAGCGAAGCTCACCAACGTCCTGAGACAAAAGCTGTCCAGCTATACAAAGAAGAGAAGTACAGTGAATCGATAATATACTTCACTAAGTACCTGGAATCCAATCCTAATGATAAAGAGAAAAGAGTTGCGTATTACAACCGGGGCATGGCATACCATCATCTTGGTGAACACAGCAAAGCCCTGGTTGACAGCGAAAAATGTATCGAATTGGATCGCTTCTGGGCGAAGGGCTATAAGTGCAAGGGATTGGCATTGGAGGGATTGCAAAAACCTAGGGATGCCATGGAGACAGTTCTTGATGGCCAAAAGTTGTGCTTTTATGTGGACCACAATTCCCGCACTGTTCTTGGTCCACTGATCAGACGATTGAATAAACAAACAGGATTTTTGAAGGGAGACTTAGATGAATTGGAGAGAATGGAGAATGAGAAATATTGTGTGATCTGCAAGTTGTTTGAAAATGACTTAAGAGGAAAGTTATTGTTGACTTGTAAGACTTGTAAAATGGTCAACTATTGTGGGAAGGAACATCAGAAGGATGACGTCTCGGGTCATGCTGAAGTGTGCAGACAATTGTTGCAAATGCGAAAGAAATCTGAGCAGATACATAGCGTACATTTGGTTTGGCAAGATTCAGAGAAAGATGGAATACTGTTTGTGATTGCTTTGGAGGTCAAAGGAGCAAAGGGTCAGCAGTTTGTTAACCTTATGCGGTTCGGTATAGGTGTGATGGAAAAGAGAACAATCAAACTTTGGAATGATTTGAAAAGGAATGTGTTGCCACTTCATGGGTGTGGTGGTAATTTCTGCCCGGTAAGTAAGCCGACAATTGATCAGCTGAAAGACTGGAGTGACTGGTTTTGTCTCCCAAAATACAAGACTATCTTTCAACAAATTTACATGAACGAAAAATTTTTGAGAATGATGATGTTACCAGAACATGTTGGCAATGTTTGTCAAGACGCAAAGGAAATAATGACAGAAGCTCTAACCGACCCAATGTCTGCCTTCTATGTGATGAAGAAAATCAAACTTATAGAATCCTTACAAGGCAGCATATTACGACTTCATATAGTAGGTGCCGAGCCTACCAAAGAGTTACTAAAAGCCATGACAACTTCTTTGTTGCTCAGTTCTCTTATTGAACCATTGGTCCTTCGCATAGTGTTCATTGGGCCACTTCTAACAAGCTCCCCAGATGTAGTAGAGGATGGGGAGCTTGTATGTGCCTCATATGGGGGAACATACCAGGAGTATCTATTGTCTGGAGAATACAAAAAGCCAGACTGCATAATTGGCTTCTTTCCTGGTCTATATGATCCAACCTACACGTGGACTCCAGTTGTGGCCCATGCAGTTTCTAAGTGCATTCCATTCATGATTACGTGCTGTTATCTGGATGACTACAATGAAACGAAGAATTGGTTGATGGGAGGCTGTATGATGGAGCCTAATATACCAGTCGATTGCCAGAACCCCTTTGCGTCATGGTTTTTGAATCAGAATCCTCTGGGTTCTAATGCAATTAAACAACGAAATATGTTCGTTATGTGCCTTTTAGGGGGCAATTTGGGAGAACTAGACCGATTTATTGATGCTCAAATTAATAACCACGATGCCCAAGATCATGCCGTCGACTGTGAAGTATCAATTAATAAAGCGACTATATTAGCAGCAATGATGAATAATCTAGTACTGTCTCCTAAATCTTTAAAGGATTTGATCCAACTTAAGAAACGTGGATTACTGTAAACCCTAAAATATCTTCGATAGTCCTACATTAACTATCTTACAGCAGTTACAGCCTTCCCTATATATATAGATTGATGAACATAATTATATTAATGAGTATAATTACATATATATTATGCTTTGTAATTATTATTATTATGTGTATGCACTTACATTATTTTTTGATGCGTTAATGAAATAGGCCTAGGCCTTCACCAGCATAATAATAATAATTTTCTTCTTCGTGTGCTTTACATTCTCTATTATGCCAAACTCGATTGCTTATGTAACATCATCCAGCTTACAGAATTGATTGTTTGTGATATAATTGTAGGCTATACGCTAGGTAATGTAACCTGCTACCACCTTATTGTCATTAAATCTATTTTCACGTCCTCATTTCAATATTTCATTGCAATTTCATTAAGCTGCACTTATATATCTTTATTATTATTGTCATTTTTAGTTTAGACAATACTGTATATTACTGTAGTACCGATACATAGTAATCGATAATATATATTGGTATTACGTCGTATTTTCTTTAATTTTACTAAATGTCACGTGATATAAAGATCCTGTAACACTGATCCGTTGACACTAAAGACTAAATTTATGAATATTATTGTTGGTTAGATTGTAGTACTGTAGTTGAAGCTTTTCTATGCTATACTGTATGTTGGGTGGTTGATTTGCGCCAATTTATAGTGTTTTTTAGGCCTATTGCTTTATTGTATATTAATGTTTTACTGTACCGATATTGTATTGCACTGTATACCAGTGGTGTTGCGTACGATAAACAATAGCGACAATGCTTTAATCGTTTAATGTTGTTGTTGGAATTTAATGTGGGAATAACTTAGTTTGATATTAATAACGTACAAATATTGGCAAGTTGCCTTCCCATATAGGTCCTACTGTATGTAAAGTATATAAAGAAGCTTAAAGGTTGGTTTTGACTAATGCTATATTATATATGGATCTGCTTACAACAATGACATAGCAAATTTTCTAGTACATTTGCAAAGTTTCAGGGGGGGGGGGTCACTCTTTGTTTGACCATTTTCGATTTAAGTGGCGCATGCTTATCAATCAATTTCGGTATTGTTGAGTTACATAACTAAGATTTCTTTACAATTGATAGGTCATCGAAACTTGACTGGATAACGGCGATGTTGATAAACTGTATTAGCAGGGTGTCTCGGAATATCAATACAGCAATGCACAACTGCGTGCAACAACTAACTGTAAACTGTTCATAGAACTGAAGGCTTGCTTGAATTTTAAAATTTCAATTTAATTTAAAATTTTCTATTTAAATTTCAATCAATTTCGTTATTCTTGACCTAAGTTACATAATGTTGAGTTATATAATTCGGATTTCTTTACAATTGATAGGTCATCGAAACTTTACTGGCATAACGGAGGCATAACAAAATTTATTATGTTGATAAATCAACTTTGAAACCAGCAATAGATATTGTTCTAATGTCGCGATACTGCACTTTGGTTATATTATCAGGGTGTCTCGGAAGATCAATATAGCAAATCACAACTGCGCGTGGTCGGATATGAAGTATAAGGGTTCAGTTAACCACAATATTTAACTCGTGACAGTTTCTTGTCAACATAAGTCCCAACGTGTTACCTGACTCATGGGTCGGCCAGTGAACATGCTGTTGTAAGCTTATTATTATACTTTCATTAGATCAATTTTTGTTAGTTTGATCATTGACGTGGATTTTAAATTCACCCACTATTAGTAAACGTTCTTGGCGGGTTACGTAGCTTTCAATAAATGTGGGGAAATCATCTAACAACATGAACTTGTAATAGAGTGGACGGGACTGTAAGAGGGGCGGTAGTTTATTATTAATAAGAGGGGTTTGTTGTTGTTGGAAATTCCGAACTGAAAATTCAAATCAATGAGTTTCACCACCGTCAAGTAGCGCCTACTGTACTGTAGTTAAATGTTATATTTACTTCTATAGATAATACCAGTTCCGCCAGCATGGTTACCTACCCGAGGGTAATCGATTATTTCGTTAGCCTCGTGTGAACATCTATTTCACAACCTCGTCATTAGTCCGAGGCCAAGTTTCTTTTAACACACAGATATCGACATTATATCTAGTCATATATTCAGGATTCATTAAGCATAACAAGTTAGACCGACCATTATTATTATATTGGGTGCGTGTAGCTTACCGGGTGATGCAACAACAATACCTTTGGGTACATTGGTCACCCAACAAGGTACACAGCAAATATCGCCCGCGAAAAAGCTTCGCCCGGAGCAATCCTCGCCCAATAAACAATTATTGTTTTGGTTAGAAAAAGCAGCTCTTTTCCTTCAATTAGTAACTAAAATAGTTACTAACACAAATCTTATTGGGCGTAGGTTGCTCGTGGGCGAAGATGGCCTAGCGGGCGAAGGTTGTACGCTGGCGAAGGAAGGTTGCACCCAACCCGCAACACCAATACCATTGGGTATATTACCGGGTGACGCAACAACAATACCATTGGGTATATTACCGGGAGACGCAACAACAATACCATTGGGTACATTACCGGGTGACGCAACAACAATACCATTGGGTACATTACCGGGTGACGCAACAACAATACCATTGGGTACATAACATTAGGTAATATGAAGAGGTAATATATAGGTAATATGTATACTAATTAAATACTTATGTATTGAGGGCAGTGTTAACGGATTGACTGCTGATTGAATTTTGTTTATTGTTTTGGTTAGTATAGACCGCCACTGCAATCTTATCCTTTCCCTTAATGTTTTCAATCGAATTAAATTAATATTTGAAACCCATTAAACACAGTTGGTGTTTACGGGTATTTTATGTCATACTGTAGTACTGTAGTTATGATAGAGATGCATAGCCTGTCTTACTTAAAATTATTAGCATTTTAAAAAAACAATACAATGCGTCACTCGAGTACGGATACCTTAATTAATCGTTACCTCTTATCCAATTGTTTCACTATGCCAAATCCTCACCAACAGCAACACATTGAGTTAATATAATTTTATGTGTAGTATGATGAACTACAGACATCACAGAAACCAGTGTTTAGTATGATTAGGCGACTATGTTCGTTAGTTTGTTGCTAGCCAAAATAAAATGCCAATATTGATAGCCTTTACCATCAATATATTAATTGTGGGCAGTAAATCCTACAGTCACAGTTATTTATATTGCCAGTTTTCAGACGCATTACACTTTCTGTACTTACCCTACTGTATAACTCGTCGTGTTTGCCCTGCAAGTACACACACATTAAGTAACGATGTTTTGTTTCCGGATATAAGTGATTGTATTATATTACAAACCAGCCAGTATCTTAAATCCAATTCACTGTACCTACAGTATTCCTTATTATTATTAATATTGTCAAATCAAATTACACCAGTATCCTCCAATTTGTAAGTGTTTATATAACTTATGTAGGTTGTAAACCAACGTTGAATAAGTAAATGGAGGCGTGGAAACAATGTAGCTCGTGGCTGCGAGCTTTAAAGGTCTGTGCTAACGAGGAGTGGGACAGGGGGGACGCCTTTGGATTGGCCCAAGACCTTCGGGATGGTGTGTTACTATGCCAACTCATAAACATCATCTTGCCGGGGTCCATCGGTCCACGTGACTACAACATAACTCCTAGGATGTCTCCCTTTCTTTGCAACAGGAATATACAGACGTTCTTGGATGTTTGTTCAAGTAAATTCAAGTTACCCTCGAAACACTTATTTGAACCCCCGGACTTGTATGATCTTTACAATTTCAAGAAAGTTTTGCTCACCTTGAGCAAATTAAGCCAGTGCCCTCAAGTTTTGAAATTAGGTTTCCCCACATTTTCGACGAGTTCTCAAAGTAAAGTTACTAAGGGAGTTCCAAAATATGAGGAAGAAGACATTTATGGAACCTTCCCAGGATTGGCTGAAACCAACGCTTTGGAAGACGAAGAAGAACCCATATATTATGTTAAACGTGATGATGATGAAGATGATATTTATGAGAAAATGGGTCTCGTAACTGCAATAATAAAGTCGACTCCAAAAGGATCAACCATTCCAAAAATCGGTATTCGCGACAAATGTATCAACGAACTAATCCAATCCGAAGAGAAATATGTTCAGGTATTAAATTCTATTCGTGTTCATTTTATACAAAAACTCAATAAAGACTTGGATGATGCAGTGATGCGAACAATTTTCTGTAATTTGGAAGAGTTATATAAGGTGCATGAGGGGTTACTTGGTGACATGAAGCTCGCGTTGAAAGATCCAAATAAGCCGGTAGCCGAGAGTCTTTTAAAGTGGGGGAAAGACTTGCTCAAATATGGTGAGTATTGTTCCAACTTACCTGATGCCTTTAATGAGGTCGACGATCAGCAGAAGGATAGTAGAATAAGAGAAGCGATACAGAATTGTGAACAGATTGCCAATGGTTGTAGTTTTCGTCTCAGAGACCTGTTAACGGTCCCAATGCAGAGAATTCTTAAATACCATCTGATAATACGAGATCTAAAGAAAGAAACCCCAGAGGGACATCCAACATATAATTCGGTGCTAAATGCCCTTGAATCTTTAGAAGATGTTGCCTGTTATGTGAATGAGGTTAAACGTGATTCCGAGAATTTGAAGTTCATTAAGAATGTTGAAGCTGCTCTTAAGGATTACAATGGGAGTCCCTTGAAGATGTACGGTAGACACCACAGAGATGGTGAGCTAAGAGTACAAGAAGGATTAAACAAGTCTTCCAGTGAAAAGCGGTATATATTTCTATTTGACGGGGCGATTGTAATCACCAAACTAAATAACGGCACGTATGTTTTCAAGAAGACCATACTGCCTAAAGAATTCGGTATGGGACCACGGACTGTCGTTGGACGCGAGCAGGGATCTTGGAGTTACAATTGTTTTAATCTCGTTTCAAAACAAAATCAGATAATTTTCCACGCGAAAACGGCTGAACTTCGAAACAAATGGCAGTACGATTTCGAAAAATGCTTCAACAACATTATGCCACCTGCACGTAATTTTAATGCTCACAATTTTGAATACTTCACCTTCAACGAGCCAACTGACTGCATGCAGTGCGGTAAGTTATTCCACGGTTTGTTTTTTCAGGGATATAGATGCAGCGGATGTTTGGTGATAATGCACAACCGATGCATTGAGAAAGATGTGGATGGTGCGTGTAAAGAACCGTTTCCAGTGAATTCACCTCCGTCTGTACCGGAGCATAACGCGGCATCTTACGATCGCCGCGTTTCATTACCACCTCCAGATGAGCTCTGGTTCGTTGGAGATATGTTACGAGATGACTCCATAAAACTTTTCAAAGGCCAACCAGATGGAACCTTTCTCATCCGAACAACATTTAAAGAAGGTAAATGCGAATACAAATTGGACGTAATGTGCAACACGGTTCAACACATACTTATAAGATTCGATAACGAATTAGGAGTGCCACCTAACTGCTTTTTGACCCCAACTATTAAATTTAGCACGATTCACCAACTGGTCAACTATTACTCGGAAAACTCATTGGAACCGAGTTTTGCCACGGTTAAAACTCGGTTACTGTTTTCAATAAAGGAACAAATGGGCTACAAGAAAAAGTTGTCACGATTTAAATCAGAACCAGCATAATAACTAAATACTAATCGATGATTTTAGACGACAGGATTTTCTCTAGAAATTTAAGATGAATCTCTCACTCAAGTGTAGATTTATGTTACAGACTATGATTCCAAATCTATTGACTGTAGGCCTACCGTTATGGCTACAGTTATTTATTATAGTTATTAGTTATTTATTATATGGACAAACCATTATTAAAGGTGCTAGAATAATTGTTTAAAAAGTTAAATTTAAAAAATTTTACAGATGGCAAGCCAAACGCTTGTGATTGTACAGTAGCTACCGAAAGTATTCGTCAAATGTAACAATTGAATGAGATATATAACTTTATATGATTCGTTGCCAGTCCTTTAAGTGAAGGACCGCTAAGAGGGGAGTAAAGTAAACTAAACTCGTATGTAATTA
>JAUCBJ010002466.1:0-24267 GCA_032718475.1 Nemertoderma westbladi
TCAGTACTATAGTACCTGTAAATTTCAAATTATATCAGGCTCAGCATATTATAGTTACCCCCTCCCCTCATACCTCCCATACCATTGTTTACAGCAGTTATTGTATTATATAATAAATAATATACCAAACCAAAATCCCAATTGAAGTGCGATATCAAGATTTCCTTAGAATATTCCCTGAATTAGAAATACAGAGATATGAAATGGCCCTAAAACCTAAAACAAATATATTAAATGGCCTTCCTAGGAAAATACACCCATGTTAGATTGAGTTCATAATCTACAGTTAATTATATTAAATTTATTAACAAGTGGCCCCTTTATAATATCAAAATATAAAATATGGCCCTAAATTCATAAATTAATTTTATTGATGTCTATTGGCAGAAATAGACTGGCAGACAGACATGTGTCAAACGGAAAAGGCAGGGGGAAGGATAATTGGGATTACAATCAGAAGATGTGAGGCAAAGGTGGCTTCTACTGCTTGCCTTGCCATTTGCCCATCGCCTTATAAGTTAATAATAAAAGTAAGTAATAATAGTAAAGTGAAATTCTCCTCCAGTTCCGTTATTTATGATACGTTAAGCTGAAACTTGTGAAATCAATACTATAATACAACCTGCGCTGCATCATTGGGGAGAAAATGATCCATATGCAGTTTTTTAAGTTTTTTATATGCAGTTTTAAATTTCACAAAATTTAAAACCTTCGATATTTCATATTTTATAATCATACCTGGCAATCATTATAGTAATAATTAAGGTGCATAATACTAGCTCAGGCACATTTTACATACAAAAACGTGCATTTATAATCTTTGTACCTGTAAATTTCAGATTATATCAGGCTCAGCATATTATAGTTAACCCCCTCCCCTCATACCTCCCATACCGTTGTTTACAGCAGTTATTGTATTATATAATAAATAATATCCACCAAAATCCCAATTGAAGTGCGATATCAAGATTTCCTTAGAATATTCCCTGAATTAGAAATACAGAGATATGAAATGGCCCTAAAACCTAAAACAAATATATTAAATGGCCTTCCTAGGAAAATACACTCATGTTAGATTGAGTTTATATTGTACAGTTAAATTACATTAAATTTATTAACAGTGGCCCTATCAAAATATCAAAATATATAAAATGACCTTTTAGATTTACAGTAAATATATTGCAGCCAATTGGAAAATATAATTTGGCAATTGGCAATTACGATTCCCCATACTTAGTTCCAATTTAAGCCTCATGCGAATTTACTTCCAATGGAAAAGAATTTAGTTCCAATTGAAACGAATTTAGTTCCAATTTTGGCGAATTTATTTCCAATTTGGGCGAACTTAGTTCCAATAACTAGAGAAAAAAGTTCGTACCCATTGGAACTAAATTCGCATGCATTGGAACTAAATTCGCATCCATTGGAACTAAATTCGCATCCATTGGAACTAAGTTCGTTTTGATATTCTGGGATTGGAACTAAGTTCGCCTCGATTGGAACTAAGTTCGCTTTGTAAAATTTATTTTGGAACTAAATTAATTTCAATTAGAACTAAGTTCGTGCTACCCACGTGGCTATCCCCACGATTGAAACATTGGAACTAAGTTCGTACCCATTGGAACTAAATTCGCATGCATTGGAACTAAATTCGCTTCCATTGGAACTAAATTCGCATGCATTGGAACTAAATTCACATCCATTGGAACTAAATTCGCATCCATTGGAACTAAGTTCGTTTTGATATTCTGGGATTGGAACTAAGTTCGCCTCGATTGGAACTAAGTTCGCTTTGTAAAATTTATTTTGGATCTAAATGCGTTTCAATTGGATCAACATAAGTTCGCCTTTGAAAATGTGCGATTGGAACTAAGTTCGTGCTACCTTATGAGTTACCAGTGGAGCACGGGCCTTTTAGTAGAAGCCACATTCAGCGTCGCACCTCTGATTGTAGTTTAGGAATGTAATTTTGTAAATTTAGGGCCATTTTTTATATTTTTATATTTTGTTAGGGCCACTATTAATAAATTTAATGTAATTTAACCGTACAATATGAACACAATCTAACATGGATGTGTTTTCCTTGGAAGGCCATTTAATATATTTGTTTTAGGTTTAAGGGCCATTTCATATTTTCAAATCTCTGTATCTTCAAAATCAAGGAATGTTTTGTATTATAAACTAGGGGATTCGCAAAGGGGTGAAAATTTTGTCTTTGTCAGGTTCCACCTCAGTCAAATTGGTTGCGCTCACGCTTATGGGGGGGGGGGGGGGGGGGGGGGGGTTGTTACTACCCTATTGTATTACGGCAATTCAATTCCTATATTAATGATTGTGGCCCTCATTAGACAATGGGCCATTTAAAAGGAAGTGGCCCATTCATGACAATGTCCTATTTGAGCCACTTAAATATCAAATAGCCCTCAGTAGTGAATAGACAATGTTCGTAAGGGACATTTAAAAGGAAGTGGCCCATTTAAGACAATGTCTCATTTGAGCCACTTAAATGTAAAATGGCCCTCAGTAAACAATGTTTGTAAGGGCCATTTAAAAGGAAGTGGCCCATTTAAGACAATGTCTCATTTGAGCCACTTAAATGTAAAATGGCCCTCAGTAAACAATGTTTGTAAGGGCCATTTAAAAGGAAGTGGCCCATTTAAGACAATGTCTCATTTGAGCCACTTATATGTAAAATGGCCCTAGATGGCAATAGATACGAATTGATTTCTATATCTTGTTACTCGCATTACATGTGTTTTACGTTGGTTCTAAATTCATTGGAATTAGCAAGTCGTTAGACTTGATTACTGTAAGAAAAAAAAGCTACTGGCTACTGGCTACTGACTACTGACCTAGAGCAAAAACGGCTCTAACGATTTTGATGAAATTTTGCATGGACCATGAAAATGGATTTCTAAGGGTACTTGTGAAATCGCGGTTTAAATTGAAACATCTCAACTTGTTTTATTTCGAAAAATAGCCCCAAAACACTAAAATTGCCATAGGCGCAATGATAAAACACCAGCTGGCACTCATGAAAAATGTATAGAGATGGCCTGGTAATGCATTCAATAGGAAGGCCAACTAACAAAGAAGTACTTTCTCTGCCAAGTTTTATTATCACTCTACTATACAACCCAGACAGTAAACAAACATTAATTTGTTTAACTGGCTATTACAGTTTCAGCTGAATAACTCTTCCCAAAGCATCCTTGCTATGTTAATTAATTGGCGTGCAAGCTAAATGACTGTTAGTTACACAGTGTGTTGGCTACACAGTGTATTGTAATATGCTCTCATCGCATTATTGTTTTATTTTGAAATCTTTGTGCCAACATTAATACTGTGGAGGCTGTATGCTTATAAGGCTGAATATTTACTCAGCCTCAAAATGATTCTCCATAAGGCTAACATTATTGTTTGAAATATAAAAATCTGTTATAATAATAATATAATTGTTATATTTAATTAATATCGTGGTTTACATTGAACAGTGTAAATTGTTAATTGTGGTTTACATTGAAACATCTCAACTTGTTTTATTTATTACAAAAATAAGAACGAATTTGTCTTATCACTTCATGTGCGCGATTGTATTGAATTCATGACAACTGCTGTTGTTGTTATTAATCAATTGACACCTCGACTCCTCTCTGAGACTCCGACTACTCTATCCGATAGAATAAAATAATCATTTCGCTAACTGCTATCTATCTTCTATAATCATAACAGCTTTTATAATTCATTAGATGATTACAACATAATAATTATAGTTTGAAGTTGTCTAGAAAAATGTTCGTACACCACCAGGACTACCCTCACACTAATTTATTATCAGACAGAACAAAAAGCTTTTACTTGATTCGTACTGTCCCCTACGACTTGCTTCACGGGCCGCTAGGCCCGTCTCTAGTAAATACATACGGCTTTAGACATTTCAAATTGTATTTTTCGGAGGTGTGTGCCAAATTAATAATAAACAAAACTAATAACAAAATTTTAATAAAAAACTTCCCAAGAAATTGGAATATTTATAATCAGCGCCCCAGAAAACCTAAAAATGTGAATTTAAGCATGCTAATAAGAGTAAATTTTTTATTATTATTTCCGGTATGAATAGGGTTAAAGGTGTAAAAAGGGTAAAAAGTTAAAGTGGCCCATTCAAGACAATGTCTCATTGGAGCCACTTAAATGGCCCTCAGTAGACACTGTTCCTAAGGGCCATTTAAATTGGTCTGGGTCCTTCAAGACAAATCTCCCATTGGATACACGCAATGAAGGAAATGTCATATCATAGCATAGCATAGCATAGCATAGTATAATACCATAGCATACATACATAACATAATGCATAACTATATAATAATTCAGCTGGTCGAGACAATGACAAATATAGAATAGGCCCTATAACAATATTATATATATAGAATAATAATGAAATTTATAGAGGCACATAAATAATGGCTATAATAATGTAGCACATACTGAGTTTGTAAGGCTGAAGTGTTTTCAATACTAACTGCTAATGGATTATATTCCTGTCACTAGAATATCGTTTCTAGTAGTCGTGAAATGTTAGGATACATACCTAACATAACATCTACAATTAGTTATCATAGCATGCATAGCATACATCTTATATCAGCAAACCAAACATAAACTGTAGCATGCCCTAAGACTAAGGGTCGGACGATAGCATGCCATAGCATAGTTATATACCATACCATACATACCTTAAATAGCATGCAACATTGTAATCCTAAAGTATATTTCATTGTTTTTTAGCTTTCAAACTATGTTCTGTTAAACTGTAGTGGCCGCTAAATGAATCAAGTTTCCATAATTATTCATGTGTATTCATGTTGTATTTGTGCAAATTATCAAACCTTCCGTTTGGCACAGTTTAGTGAAGTACAAGAGACGGCGAAACACATAATAACAAAGAATCGAATATAGTGGCTGCAGATATGGTTTGACAGATGGGAGCTAGGTATATTAGGTAGTATTTCAAGGTCTACCTTTTTTTTTTGCCTGAGCCGCTAGCGGAATGGTACGAGCGCCCAACTGGCGGTCACCACTTCGATCCCATCTGGACGTCATTCTCGACTTTGCTAAGCTGTGCCCAACAAAAGTTATAATAATTATTCATGAATCAATAATTATTGCTGTTCAATTTATTTCAGGGAAATTCGTTGAGTAGAAACATATGTAATTATCAGATTCTGCATTTTTGCACTTTTTTTTTAAGAAAACAACATTTCATTCGTGAGTATAAAGTTCTACAAACGCGACTAGTTTATTTTAGTAGCTAGCGCACGGTATCATTTTAGTCAGAAAATCACTAAAACCTAGTAAAAGGAATTACCCGAAATTGTTTTATTTGTAACACACCCACACACACACGCCCTAAAACATATCGCCCTTAAAGTTCTACTAGCTATAGCGTACTATACATTACGTTAGGAGGAAATTATTTGTATTTGTACAATTAGGATCTGATTTGATTGCGGCAAGATAAGGAGCATTTCACTTTCGTTATTAAACTGTTGTTTGTCTGGACAACGGTATTGTTACATTTAGGCCTGACCCTTTAGACTGATTTCGTACAGGGGGATCAGTTATTGTTACATTTAGGCACGACTTTAGGCTGATTTCGACAGGGATGATCAGCATTGTTACACTAGGTCTGTTAACCACCTAGTTCGTATATAAACCATATAAATCACACCGCGGCAAGTTACTGTATTTAGGACTGTCAGTGATAGTTAGGATTCGCTGCGCGGGGATTGTAAAAAATACTAGCATTATACCATAAAAAATCTTTTTGCTAGCTAGTATTTTAAGAAATATTCATTTCATTGAAGAATATATTAATGACCAAAATAATTCATACATGGGTCAGACACACTTACGGGCTGTACAGGTTCTCCAGAAATGGAAGGACTCCATTGAGGAGGATCAACGTAACAGTCAAAAATATGTCAAGCAAAACCTCAACACGGTTGCTACTATTGCATTCCAGGTTCAGAGGCAGTTGGGCACCACTGATCAGGGTTTTGTAGAACTGTCAGTCTGTGATATTGGGCAGTAGAAGTTGGTGATGGTAGAGGAGCGTGAGAAATGTGGAATAAAGAGGGTGGAAGTTTAGATGGCCGCCTGAAGCGGATCAACTGGTGCAGATTAAACATCATCTCACCTACGATCCAAGGTCTCCTTGGCCAGAGAGGCTATCAAGAGCTTCCACAAAACTATCACCCTTTGGTCATCCCTAGAGAGACAGGAGAAGGAGGTAAACTCAATGATTGAGTTTGATGATAAGACTCTGACAGATGCCCTGTTTCTTGTGAATGATGAGAAAATCCTTCATTCTACACCTGTACTTACTATTGATTAATTTCACGAGTTGTCGTTGACTTATCAGTTTGTCTCTCCGAACAGCCAAGTATTCGCGGCAGTGGCTCTTCCGTACGGGAGGGCCGCAATCGTTCGCCGCCTATTTACTTTCTTTTATAATTAGAGCCATTGTGTCAATTATTTTCTTCCACCACTGCGTGGAACTTCGTGGTATTTATTGCTATTTCAAAATATATTTTAGAAGGAAAAAAGTTCTGGAAGGGCCATACCTCACTACTTGTTAATTAGAGCCCCCTAGTGGATCATATTAGTATTTCATTTACATCTAAGCAAGTTTGTTGGGTATGCTCAAAAGTTATATATTCGCACTGGCCCTTATCGGCCAATGCATATATATATATATATATAGTTGATGTATCAGCAGCTAATTATTAGTATTCTGGTGCGATCCAACGTATACGTTCACGTTCCCAAAGAACTTATTGTTGCTAAAAATGGAGTCCATGGTCCTCTCTATAGAGCCATCAGTACACTGTACCGTGGTAGTCGTTGATAAGGATGTAGTAGTGGTCGATGCGGTGGAAGCCATCATAGCTTGAGGCAATGTCGTGGTATTGTTATCCGCATCTAAGGCAATTTTGCCGCCAGATATAACGTTTGAGAGGGTGTTGCTCACACTGTACTGTGCCGTTCCAATAGCGGGATGTCGTGGCCAAACTTGAATGGCCAAGTTGTTTCTGGGCATATGTCGCTGGTAGATGTTGGTCAATAATAGCTTGAGCAGTTGTCTTCCTATATGACATCGGGGTGATCTTGCGACCATCCGTGTTGATTCCAGAGCGTTTTACAACATCTTTCATTATCTGACCGAAGGTATTCTTCCCAACGGGCTGGTTGCAAAACCATGATGCGCCATCCTTAGGTTGATTGGGTTTCGGGCGAACCCAATAGGGGTCTTCATCTATTATTTTCCCGTTGGGGTACCGTTTCTCCATGTATTTTTCATTCAAGAACACGGGATATACATCACGGTCTGTAGGTACCTCGTACGCCTTTGGGATAACCACTCTATCTGGGTGTGGAACCCTTTCTGGTTTTAGTATTTCGCACTTTGAGTTGTAGGAAGTGAAGACCCTTCTTTTGGTCAAAGTACTTCTTCACATCACCAACCATCATGTTTCTCATTTCTAACCCAGGGCGGCAACCAAATTGTGTTGTTCAAACAACGTACTGTACAATGTGTTTTGCAACACCTGTGGGGTAGAATGTCCCAGCTGCCCACTTGACTTCATGATGGAAAAATCATGGGAATCCATTGGGTCGCTGGCATTTGGGTTATGACCCTTGCCATCGGCCTTGAGCTGCGACTGCCTGGCACGAAACACCGCCTTTGTGTCTTTAAATTCTTTCAGCTCGAGGACATTCCCAATACATAGTTCCTTGTAATGACGCAATAGGCCATAGAAGTAACTCCTAAGGGTCGAGGTTTCTAGCTTTTCTCCTGATTTTTTTTTGTATCTCTTAATGAAATTATTTGTGTGGTATGCTAGTTCCTCCATACTCATACATGTTATTTCTTTGGTGCATTTGATGAGACGCAGGTAATTTTTTAGCGCTGCTACTGCACTCTTTGTTGCCTCGTTTGTGTTGCTATTTTTATTGGTGGTAATATAGTTTTTATCTTCTATTTCTTCAGAGAGCCGCAGAAGGTCTTCATCATTGATGAAATCATCGTCTATAGTTACTAAATCGTCATTCAGTGAAACAAACATCTCATCGAGATTATCTTGTTCCATCATTGTGAGCGAGGGATATTTTAGTGCGACGACTGTGGTACTAGTTAGTTATGGCACGCTTACTAATGTACTTAAGTAAAAATTTGTATAGTTCACAAAAGTTGGCTAACTTAATAACGATAAATAGATATTAAAGTTCCACCTGTGGCTACATTTATTTATTACAATGCGCTGCCACTAGTTGTGTGAAATTCGAGCTCTTAGAAATGTTTCAGAAAATAATTAATACGTTCATTGATTTAACATTAGCAGTGAATAATATATAAATTAATTAGTTATTAGTGTAAATATTGTAATGTATTATAGCGTCAAGAACATAGCGTTATACATAAGTTTATTAATATTATTATTTAATTATGTTCTTGTAGATTTCGTTATTATGGGTGTATCGTTCCGCCCGTGGCTTCATTTTGTTCTTATAATTCCAAAAAAGTTTCTAGAACAAATAATATTTATTCCAGAATATTAATTTCATTTAAATATAGCTAACATGTTCAAAACATTTAAATAATTGCAAAATTAGAAAGCAAGAAAATTATCTGGAAAAAAAAAATTTGTTCTAGTACATGTTAATACAGTATATGTTCTAAAAGAAATATTTTTGTCCTAGAATTGGATTGATTATTTTAATCAATGGCTAACAAGTTATAGAATAATTTAAAAGACAACATACAAAAAACTAGTATGAAAGTACCAGAAAAAATATTAATGTATCCATAGGCGGAACTGCCTGTAAGCGAATTCAATTATACTTCATTGCCCACCAGAAAATGGGACTAGTGGCATTTTAGCAATATGTTGGGGATACGAGATTACCAATATTAATCTCGTATCATAACCAACATTGGGGGGGGGGGGGGGGGGGGGGTCACAAGCCCCAAAGCCACAGAGAAATGTGAGATGTCAAACCACCTCGGAGGGAAGGCAGCTAGTAAAGGCTAGCAGCGAAGGGGAAACACTCCCAGGGAGTGCCAAATTGACAAGTAGTATATTAGCCAATAGTGGGGAGGGAAGCACGTGATAGGGAACAGGAAAGCATCCATTGGGTAGAGGGCCAAAGGTAGAGTAGGAGGTAAACCAATATTCGATGTATTAATCATATATTATCTTACATTACTGGTTTACCGGTCAGTTGTGTTATTCAGTTCAGTGAGTGCACACCGGTCATAGTTAATGACGCCACCACCATACCGGTAACAATCAATCTGAATTTTCTGCTTATATCAGTCTGACGTGCTATTATCGTCCATATTAATTAATATCGAGAGACAACAGGAACTTTCACTGTATTTCCCAGACGGCCTCGGCCAAAGCTAGTAGCACGATCCCCAGCAGAATGGTGACGCGTACATTTCTAACCCGGTCGGGATCTCCTATCCCGTCACAGTCATTAACTTTACCACCTGCCAATAAACTGTGACTGCAAGAACAAAGAGATCGAGATGAGCGATAGGGAGCCCCGATTATCAGAGGGAGAGAGGACGCCGCCGCAGACCCCAGATGATACCAACCAAACGATCCATGAGGCCGCGATGAGATGGTATCAGCCTGCCACGCCGGATTTGCCAATGAGAGACGATCCGGCTGCCCAAGCGGAGGGCGGCCGTCAACCACAAGAGGGAGACGAGTCGATGCACGATTGCGGATGGAGTACCGAAGTAGCCGGCCAGCCACAGGCCGAGGACAACAGACGGCCCACCGGAGCGGCGACGGTGGGGCCGCCGGTACCACGCCGGATGAGGAGAGGAGGAGAAGTTGGCAAAGAGGATGTCGGGACGAGTGATCGGCTACGACGGGCCTACAACGCCACCAAGAAGTTACCTAAGGAGGCCAAAGAAGGGAGAAAGGTAGACCAGCCTAAACTACATCAGAGGCTTGGTGAGTCGAATAAACATTTTCAAATATTTAGTCCGTTTTGGACAGGGAGAACTGGGGAGTGAGAGAGCGAGGGGGGTCGCCATGGAACTGTTTGAATTGTGGCGATCCTGGGTAATGGAGCCTGAAGTAGTGTACGTAGGGCCTTACTTAGTGGCTGCTAGGGGAATTAAGTTTGTGGGTTGGGCGGACCCGCACGAGGGCGAACCCGAGGTTAACCCCGAGGATTCGGTGTCATCGGTTAGCGAGAACCCCAGAAAGCGGGGGAAAGTTAGTAGGACAGAGAGGCGACGGAAGTCCGTCACGACCGATAAGTCCGCTATATCCTCTGCAAAAGCAAGAAGTGTGTTGGAGATAGATCTGGCGTAGATCGATAGATCGATAGATCGCGGAGTTAGAGAGGCTGCTGGACGAGGGAACTGCGTTATTAGAGAAAGAGAGAGAGTTAGCGAGGGAATGTAGAGAGAAAGCCGAGAGGGTGGCGAGAAACTGTAGAGAGCAGGAAGAGAGAGAGATAAACGAGTGCGAGGAGCGAGAGGCGAGAATAGAGAACGAGCGCAAAGAGTGATAGGCGAGAATAGAGAACGTGCGCAAAGAGCGAGAAGCAAGAGAGGTAGCGAGGGCAGAGAGAGAAACGAACGAGCGTAGAGAGCGGGAGGTGCGAGAGATAGAAATAGCAAACCAAAGTTTGCGAGAGGATAGAGAGAGAGAGAGAGAGAGAGAGCGGGAAAGCGTATGTGGGATGATATGCATTTGCATACCCGGCTGAGGGGGCTTATGCAATATCAGGCTAAGCAAAAGCGCCGATTAGAACTGCCGCAGTTGGGATTATCTGAGAGTGAGGCTGGCTCGGGTAGTATTTACGAGGAGCCAGAAGTAATGGAAACGTTTGTTAATACCCCACTTACAGGGACTGGACGACAGACCCAAGACTGGTGTAACCGCACGGGCGGGGGGGGGGGGGGGGGGGGTAATAATAATACGTTAGAAGGCATTAATATTAATAGTACTGCAGTGGACAACCCTAATCAAACTTTCATTGCAGGAAATAATCTTTTACCCAGCAGTAATAATTTAAATCAAAATATACAAAATAATCCAAATAATCCTAACTTAAATATACAAAGTAATTCAAATAATTCTAATTTAAATACGCAGAATATTCTAAATAATAATCCTGATTCAGAACAAAATAATTTAAATAATTTAGATAATAATATTGTTGGTAATGGTGCTATTAATACGAATGCAGGAAACATAGGTGGTCCAACCAGTGAGAGCCTGCAAGGGCACATAGTTAGTACGCAGGGAGTAGCGGGGGTGAGAGACCCCGACGGGAGCCAGCAAAGCCACGGAGTTAGGCAGGGAGCAGCGGGGGTGAGTCAACCCAACGGGAGCCTGCCAGGCCACGCAGTGGTAGAGGGAGAGGCAGGGGTGAATAGACCCAGCCGCAGTAGAGATAGTGCGTTGACCAGAGAGGGGCGTAGAAGCGAAGTAAGAGATAGTGGAGTGATAGGTGGCGAGTGGGGAGGGGGGGGGGGGGGGCTACGGGCACCCCACGACGAGAGATTAGTGGTGAGAGGGGGGGGGGGGGCAGAGAATGTCCCGCAGGCATCGGCGGACAATGCGCGGGGCGAGTTAGGTGAACCGCAGCACCCGGCGGCGGAGAATAGTAGGGGGATTACAAATATCTCCAGCAGCGTCCGACCGGCTAGAGAGAGGGAGGTTGGCGTCGTGAGCGGGTGAGCAACGAGACGTTGAGCCCAGTCAGAAGACGGAAGAAGAACAGTGGAGTTTAACCGGGAGGTCGACGAGAGATCTCATGAGCGGGGACGCTACACTGAAGAGAGAAGAAGAGAAGAGAATAGAAGAAGCGTCGCTACGAGCGACTGGAGAGCGAGGACGGATAGCGATCCGTTGGTAGTAGAGATGGAGTTGGAGAGTCAGTGGGGTCGAACTCCGGGAGATTGCCGTCACCCCAGAGAGACACAGCCTGGCGAGGTTTATTATATGCCGGGAGAGGGGTACAGAACGTACCGGTACGAGGATGAGAACAGGAGAGGGGATCGAAGAGAAACTTCCCGACGGGATATAGCTGCCGATCGAGGGTACAGTAGTCACGGGGAGGACTTCTTGGATTATTCGAGAAGGTTAAACTTCGGTCCGGAGGGACACAGGCAGACTGCAGGACATACTGTAGGCCTTACTGCACATACTATAGGCCATGCTGGAAGAGATAGTGTAGGCGATAGGGTAGCACAAACAACGGGATTAGATCCGGAAGTCGTGGCGTACATACCGGTAGGTAGGCAGGAAGTGGATAGGCCTATACCGGTACCAGCACAGCAGTATGACTATAATATGCAGGGACATAACATATACCCAGGGGAGGGGGGAGTTATTGCCGATAGGTGTATGGGTCCCAATATATTAACATCAACCCCAGTACCAAACATAACACTGGTGGGGGGGGGGGGGGGGGGGCAGGGTGACAATCCCCCATTACAATATCAACAATACACTCAAACAGGATTAAGAACATCGAACCCCCTGGACCAGAACAGATCGTGCGACACAGAGATATGGAGGGGGCTGTTACCAGGTCACCAGGTAACAGAAGTCGTCCACATGCTCAAGCATACCATCCTTTGAGCTTATGCTCATCCGATCAGAGACTTGCTCAGGACTTTCAAAGTTGACTGTCAAAATTTTGGTCTTTCTGGAGTTAATAAAAAGACCAACACTAGAAGCAGCATGTTCTAATGAGCTGAGGAGCCGTTGGGCTCCCTCTAGTGATTCTGAGAGTACTCCTAAGTCATCAGCAAAGTCTAGATCAGTTAGGTACTTGGCAGGATTTCCTCGACTTCTGGTCGAGGTCATCCAAGCAAGATCATCCAGCAGACCTTGAGGGGAATAACATTGGGTGGCCTACAGGATAACCCTGTTAGTATAAAGACTTTCGCGAACAAGGTCAAGAAGGCGCTCATCGTGCTAAAGACGCTAGGTGCGCCATACGAACTCGACGCATCGAATAACATCACCACGATAGTGCAGGCACTGCCGATCTGGCTACAGAATAAATGGAGGAAGATCGCCTTCTCCACCCGAGAGAAGAAAGGTGCGGAACCGGGCCTAGAGGAAATGTCGAACTTCCTCAATTACGAAGCAGAATTGATCACGGACCCAGTCTATAGCGAGGATAGTATGGGGAGGGCGCCGAAGACTGAATATAACAGGCCAAAACCAGAACAGAATGCGGCAAATGCATTACCAAAGCTTAGACAATCGCTGCCATATGCGGCGACACAGGGGACTGCTAGTCCACATATAGCCGGGGGTAGGGCCACACCATGGCATGGACAGGGGCAAAATAACAACACAAATAAATACAACCCCAACACGCCCAGTAGGTCAAACCCAAACAATAAGAACAGTAGGGAACTAGGCATGAACGTAAGTGCGATACGCAGCGCATTGTATAGGGACGGCTATAATCCGAGAAACAAATGCCAATTACATTCGAACACACTTCATCAGACCATGATGAACTGCAGGTACTGGCAAGCGTTATCCAAACAAGATCAGATAGAATACGCAAGGAAGAGTGGAATCTGTCATCGATGTGTGGCGAGCGGACACAAGGCTGAGCAATGTAAAGAAACACAAATTAAATTCGGTCAAGGCAAAGGGCAGATGATGGCGACAAGCACCGTAGGAGCGAAGAAAAGGGGAACGGTACTACTTGGGGTAGTACCAGTGAGGGTAATATGAGAAGGCAGTCGATCAGTTACCACGTTGATGCTGGTCGACAGCAGAGCAGCCTTCACATTGGTGGAGAATTGGGTGGCCGAGGAGATAGGGTTACAGACGAGGCCAAGCAGGATGGTGGTAACTACCATCTCCAGCAAGGATGCGGTCCTGGAGATGAGGACGGGAAGGTGCGAGATATCAGCAATAGCACCGGGATATGACTATGGGGCGACCATCGACCCCATCCAGGAGGTAATAGAATCGATCAACATAAATGCCAGGTGACCAACTAACATCAAGGTCGAGCAATACAGCTTCCTGGACGAAATCAATTTTTCGATAGCGGAAGTGGACGTCCGGAAGGTATCCATCATAGTGGGAATGAACTGCCCAACGGCCCACGAGAGAGTACAGACGATCTTCGGGGAGGACAGACAGTGTGATCTGATGGCAGTTCTCACACCATTCGGATGGACACTGGGCGGCCCAATCAAAACCAAAATTCAATTTAGGATGTCAGAGACATCGGGGTGCATGTTTGCATGAACAATGAGAGAGATGGAGTATGAAGGAGCGGAGGAGCAGCTGCAGAGGCTGTTAAGACAGGACTTTGAAGGACTGAAGGAGACTGGGGTCGGAACCTCGGTAGAGGATAAGCAGGCAATAGAGAGTGTGAAGGAGTCGATGAGGTGCGACGAGGGACGGTACACTATAGGCATGGTGTGGAAACAACCGAAATTACCGTTGCCTGGCAATAAGGGGATGGTACTCACGAGGCTTCACAAACTGAAGCAAACGCTTAAATGGAGCCCCGAGAAGGATGAGTACATACATAGGACAATAAAGAAGTACGTCGAGAAGGGATGGGCCTTGGAGTTGTCGGCCGATGAACCGGACACAGACCTACTACCTGCCACTTCATGTGTCTTTAGACCCAAAGAAGGGTAAACTGCGGATGGTGGTTGACGCATCAGCTAAAACCAATGGCAAGAGCCTAAACGACTATCTGCTGGAGGGCCCCAATATCTACAACTCGGGGATAGAGGTCTTGCTGAGATTTAGAAATGGGAGGCACGCCTTCACGTGCGACATCGAAGGCATGTTCAACCAAGTCCGTGTGACGGAAGAGGACAGCGTCAGTCAGCGCTTCCTATGGTACAATGGCGACAAGGAACCGTCAGCAATACCAATGTACAAAATGGTGGTGCAGAACATGGGGGCCAAGTTGTCCTCATATACGACGAGCATGGCTGTTAGAGATACGGTAGAGGGGAAAGAGGGAAAGTACAGTGCCAGAGCGATCAACATGATTCGATGCGGCTTCTATGTAGACGATGGGATGGAATCTGAAAATATGGTTGAAGAATTACTGGAGACAGGGCGCGAGGTTCGCGACATCCTGAAAGGATCCAAATTTAACCTGACTAAGTTCCTGTCCAGCTCAGAGGAGTTTATGAGAGCCATAGAGGACAGACGGCCAGAGTCGACCATGGACAACCCCACAACAGCCATGGGACAGGACATGGCGAACAAGAGAGTTGAGTCCCAGCAGAAGGCGCTGGGGATCGTATGGAACCAGGAGACGGACGAGTTCAAGTATCAACTGAGCCAGGAGGGCATAGAGATCCACACAAAGCGAGGCTATGTGTCGTACATAGCAAGGATATACGATCCACATTGTTAGTCATGGGGAAGCAGATACTAAAGAAAGTATACAAGTTGAAGGATGAGTGGGATACGGAGGTCCCGGAAGAAATAAGCAAGCAATGGAGTAAGTGGACGGGGAGTTTAGAACAGCTAGGGATGTACAGCATGCCACGCGTGTATTTCCCGGATGGGGACATGACGGATCTGGACCTACACATGTTCTCCAATGCATCATTGGAAGCATACGGAACGGCACTCTACCTGGTACAGCAAAAGGGGGGTCATAAGCCCAGACTTGCATTCAGTAAAGCAAAGTCGACGCCACCAGATTCAGCGTCAGTCTTGAAACTTGAGTTGACAGCTGCGAGATTAGGAGTAAGGGCCACAGCCTACTTGATGGACACTATACCCAACATAGTGGAGACACACTACTGGACGGACTCTATGGTAGTGTTGGGTTGGCTACATAATGAGAAGACGAGATACCCTATATTCGTCGCGAATAGGGTAGATGAAATGAGGGTGACGACTGACTTAGAAAGGTGGCATTATTGCCCTACCGACGACAACCCAGCAGACTTGTTATCTAGGGGCGTGGCACGCCATACTTTCTCGAAGAAGGAAGTATTGTGACAACACTGTTCGGGACCTATGGGACACCGTCGCTAGACAACGCAATCCTCGAGCATTTCCACTACGTAGTGAAAGGAGACGAGGCGAAGTTCGGGATAGTGAAGTATCCGAGGGAACCACCGAGAAAGGACTGGAGGAGGTATGTAGAGTCCGTAAATAAGGGAGGATACATGGTCCTAGACAATGAAGGGACTGTGGAAGACGACAAGTGTTTGAGAAGAGGGTCGGCGGGGCGGCCAGAACCATACTACTGCATTTGGCTGCGCCAAATGGAGACATATTCCTATTCGATCTAGGAATGTATGGGAAGAAGAGCGGGCCGACATTAAACCGGTTGCCATGGGTGGTGCAGAACCTAGTAAGGGATAAGTCGACGATGAAGGTGGGATCAGCGATCCGCAACGATGCGGAGAGGATCGTCGGACCGGAGACCCCCAACCTCCTGGACATGCAAGCGGTCTACAGGGCCAGGCGGATTGGGATTAGTAGAGAAGACAGGACATTGCGGAGCAGTGGCGATGGGCCAGCTCATGGGGCTTGTCTGCCACAAGCCGATGGACTGGGGTAAATTCAGGGAGGAGTACGGAGTGGAGATGGCGGACTCGCTGAAGTGGGGAGCGAGGCCAGGGAAACAGGAGGTGTATCAGTTCCAGAGAGGAGCAATAAAGATATATCAGAAGCGATATATCCTACAGGAGGATTGGATAATGATAGGTTTGCTAAACCTATTCATGGCCGTGGTTATCGGAAGAGAGCCAACGGCGTTTCTGCTATCAGGATCACCCCTGAACTATAGAAGAGCCTTCAAGGTGGCATTCGAAGGTCTGGCAGACCATCCGGGGCTGAAGGGCGAGTCGGTATACTACAACTGCCGGCATCTAGTAGACAGGGAGGTGGATACACCATATCAGAGGTGGGAGAAGCTGGAGGCATATAGACTGGAGGAGAAGCGACTGGAAGAAGTCGCCAGACGAGAAAGGAGGGAGGCAGACAAAAGAGAGGCAGAAGGCTGGGGCTAAGTTTCTGGGGGAGGAGCTAGGATGGACGGAAGAATCGCCGAAACAGTCGATATCAGGATTGCAAGCGATGCCCATGCCAGTGGGCTCTGAGGGCGATTTCGTGAGGAAGAGACCGAGAGAACAGGAAGGATGGAAAGTTACGGGCAAAAGCCAAGTTGGGAAGGGACACAGTGGGTCTGCTGGGATACCGGGTTTGGATCCACTCCCAGTGGGGGATGAGGATGACGACGAGTTCGGGGAGATGCTGCCCATCGAAAGGATCGGCCACTCAGACACGGACTGGGTTGGTGGGAGAGTGGTGACGGCCAGTGGGACGAGGGCCTTCTGGGATAAACACAGCAAGCGGACCTGGGTGCACGAGGAGCCGGTGATGGATTTCGCGGGGAGCACCATCAGGTTGGGCGAGCAACCGGGAACGGCACCACGGTTAGTGTTTGGAGAGACGATGCCGAGGCGAGACAAGGATGTAGACATGGACAGAGATGTTAACGTCCAGAAGTTTGCTTACCACGGCTCCATAGACATAGGAGACTGCTTGGGGCAAAAGACGACTTGGGGCGGGATGTGTTGATACATGGCTGCGATTACTGCAGGAGGCTGACTCACCAGGAAAAGAGCTGTTTGTATCGATTCCAGAGGGGGACGAGTTGCCTCTACTGCCGCGAGTCGAGTCATATGATGGGAGCGTGTCCAAGGTTGCACAACCGCTGCTCTAAGTTTAACTTCCGAGGGCACTATGGGCGCCAGTGCGACTGGATGGACGACGAGGAGAAGTTTAAGATCTTCGAGGAGTGGGCTGACGTCGGTGTTATGACGCGACAGAGAATGAAGGCCCAGGAGTTCCAGTGGGGTTTCTTCAACATCAATCAGGAGGCCCATCTGGAAATTATTAAGAGGAGACTTCCGTTTACATACCAAGAGGTAGCGACGGCGACATCGTATGGTGGGGTCATCAACACGCAGAAGTATTTGGATAGATGGGCGCCGGATAACAGAGGAGAGTTTAGAGATTTCCTGGCAGAGCATGTGCCGCGAACCATGAAGATGATCTTGTGGGACGCTACCAGGGGGAAACAGGAGGGGCATTCGGAAGGGCCACCTGCGAAGCGTTACCGAGAGCTAATAACACCAGCGCCCAAAGAATCGACCATGGGAATCAGTAAGGCAGTAATGGCGAGAATGAGGAGTCTCAAAGAAGACAAGCCAGAGGGAAGGAAGCGACCCAGACAGGACGACAATAAAGGGAAGGAACTGAGATGGTTCCCGAAGACAGGAGGAGCGAACTAGGACTCAGAGGGGGAGATGTGGGGATGCCTGCAAGGCACCACATGTGAAGTAATACAAACTCCTAAGTGCAAATTTAATAAAGTGCAATTAGTATGTACGTATGTAATAATCAATAGAATATAATTAGAATCAATATAATCAAGGTAAGTACTATAGTCATATAACCTTTTCCAACTAGCTACTGGGACTGGGGACCAATTGACTATGTTAGGAGGACAGGGCAGTAGACGAATCACACTTCTTGAGTGCGATGGCACAAAAGGGGATGGTGAAGCTCGTCAGGAGTGAGTGGAGTGAAATAAATGTGGGTTGAGTATAGGAACATGGGGGATGAACGGAGAGGAGGTGTTGACGTGCACAGAATGTAGACGTGTGCAATTTAAATGCGGGGAGCGAGCAGTAAGGGAGAGAGTAAGGGACGATAGAGTCCATAGAATATAGAGTAGAATGAAGTTAGAGTGAGTTCAGAGTGAGGTGGTATAAAATTGTGTGAAAGGAGTCCACAATTGTCTCAAACACAGACGTCAGATGTCTTGGTGCAACATAGGTTGCGATTGCACCAAGAAGGGGTAGCAATATCATACCCAGGGGGGGCGGCCTGGAAAGCCAACTCCGAGAAAAGAACTCCACCCCACACCCGATAGTAGTTCGGGTTCCAGCGGAATTGAAGCGCACTTGAGGTTGATGCTATCTTCTCACCGGGAAGATAGCATGGGCGGGAGTGTAAGCGGATTCAATTCCACTTCATTACCCACCACAAAATGGGATAGTGGCATTTGAGCAATATGTTGGAGATACGAGATTACCAATATTAATCTCGTATCACAACCAACATTTGAGGGGGGGGGGGGTGGGCAACACAAGTAATCAAAGGAGCTCGAACGAGCTCGTGTATTATTTGCATAATGGGATACCACAAAATTTAATTATAAAATCATTGCACCAGTGAACGTTTGTTCGTAATTTTTGTTTTGTTCTGATGTAATATGGTTTTAGGGGGTGCGTTATTCGTTTTATTTTCTGTTCAAAAAAAAGGAGAGAAAGCAGTAGCATAGCTAGTTTTGCCTCTTACCTTCTTTTTTCTCAGAGAATCGTGATGTGGTACACCGGTTGGGTTATTATGGTGATGTCGGCCAGTGATCCTGAGTATATTCTGCGATGCCATATATCAGTGCAATTTTTCTAATAATAGTAACTGTATTGTAATGTGCCGAAATTTCAGTTTTAAATTTTAATTTAAGTTTATTTTTCTAATAATAGTAACTGTATTGTATTGTGCCGAAATTGCAATTTTAATTTTATTTTAAATTTCGTTTACGGTGTAAATAAAAAAGAAAAAAAAAAAAAAATGTTAGTTCATATATTATTTAGTCATGATGCAAATAGCGTTGACGATGACGATGGAGTGATAGCATTACGAAGTTACGAAATTTAGGATAATTTTTATTTATTTTATAATTTAATAGTGATACGCAACTATATTGGAATTAAAGTTCACTTAACATATGAAGTTTTAATTTTCTAGCTAGTGTGTTTTTTGATTTGCACATTTTAAATTCTGTTTTTAGTGAGTTCCATATGATTGCACCGCTGTATTTTAGAGAGTTTTGGGTTGATATTAGTCTGGTACGTGGAATAAAGTAGTTTTTGGATGTAGTGGATCGAGTTGTATAATTGTGTATTGTATATCTGAAGTTTGTGTAAATAGGGCCGTTATAAATTGCTTTTTTTTGTTATTGTAAATGTCCCACATCGCAAGAAATCGCAAGATATAGCCTGGCCACTGGATGGCATCAATGGTATAAATATTTATAAATCAAAAAAATGGAGGGACACAAATAAACGTTCAAGTTCAGTACTGTAGGTGAAGGCTGTGTGCAACTAGAGTTAAGCTACACCAAGCACAATCTCTGACAATGAGACCCAATAATGAGTAGATAAGACACAACAGTATATTCGGGTTTTGGTATGGAGCAGCCGTATAATGTTATAAGACTTAAAGTAACTTAGCTTAATTCAGGTAGTTGAGTTTCCGTATTAAACATAACCCAAATATAATGTTATATATATAACATTATTATATAATAATATATGCAAATATAGTGTTACCGTAATAAATAACGCCGTCAAGTTACCGTATTAAACAATAAACATAGCGCAAGAGAATAAGTTTAACGTAATAAATATAGCTGTAATAAGTATAGCTATTGAGATTCCATAATGTATATAGTCAAAATAATTAATTATTATAGTGAGTATATTATCTTTTAGACACATAGTGAAGTGATATTACCTTCAGAACTGCGTAATTATTTCGCTTCCAAGATCTTTTAAAAAAAGAAAATATATGGATATTACCTTCAGAACTACGTAATTATTTCGCTTCCGATATCTTTAAAAAAAATATATATGGATATTACTTTCAGAATTACGTAATTATCTCGCTTTCAATATCTTTAAAAAAGAATATATGATATTCTAGGGATGTCCTGGAATTTTTCAGAACTACGTAATTATCTCGCTTTACATGTTATATTAAAACCTTAAATTGGTGAGGATATTCCTAAATTCGTCGATTTCAATAAGGAACTAACTAATTTGATATATTCTTCGAAAATTATAGCATGAGTTCGGTACCGGTACCGGCCCGGTAGGGTAAACCTATATAAAATCAATCATATGTTGTACAGTAAGTTAGCCAGTGAAGGCATGGCAACTTTTTAAATGTTTCAAACCTCATTGCAAAGTTTCGTGAGGTCTCCCATTGATAGTAAGCGGCGTATGGGGCTATCTTTACCGACCTTTATCATTATGTCTCCGTTGTAGGAATACGCAGAGTGGATACGATTTGTTTTCTTCAATTTTAGGGCAGCGTTTAGGATCTCGGCTCTGGGTTTAGTTAGGTGCTCGGAAATGAATATATCCTTGGGTAGTAGCGATCGGTTTTGGAGCGCGACAATACGTGTACTATGCCCAAAGAAACGGATTATAAGAGGGCGGATTCTACCTGGGGCCTGTTTGTTCCTAACGCCGAGACGATGAAATACATCTACTGAGTTTATATCGACCGAAATAGTGGATAGTAAAGAGATCAGATTATGGCGTTCTTCGTCTGCGTTTCTCTGTTCAGGAATTCCACGTATTAGAATATTATGTCGACGTATGTATTGCTGTATTCCGTCTTGCTCGGATTCAAGCGCGATACGTCCTGTTGTTGTAAGGTTGTTGTCACTAATTATATCTTTAAGTTTTTCTACGTCCATAGTGAGAGACTCATTGGTAGACATAGTGTTGTCTAGCGCATTTTCTAGGGATTGTACCTTATTAGTAAGTGCAGCAATTAGTGCAGTTTCGGAGCTAACCTTTTTGAGATCGCCTCGGATCTCGTTCAGTGCGGCGATTATTTGCGGACCGACATTATTCCACGTCCCGGTTGGTATCGTTGTCATGGTCGCTATAAGTTCGATTATATGTCAAGTGGCGGTGTGGTTTATAGCTGTCGTTTTGATGTTGCCGATACCGCAATACCGTTGATAATTTGGTTAGATAGATAGGGTCACACTGCCAGACTGCCTAGGCGCAGCAGTACATTAGTAAGCACACATCAGTACCACAGTCCTCAAGCCCCGGAGTCACATAGAAAGGAAGGTTAGAGGTCAAACCACCTCGGAGGGAACACAGCTAGTAGAGGCTAGCAGCAGAGGGGAAACACTCCCAGAGAGTGCCAAGGTGACAAGTAGCATATTAGCCAATAGAGGGGAGGGAAGCACGTGATAGGGAACAGGAAAGCATCCATTGGGTAGGGGGCCAAGGTAGAGTAGGAGGTGAAGCAATATTAGTGTATCAATCATATATTATGTCAGATTCTTGGATTGGTACATCAGTTGGTTATTCAGTTATATTATACACTTCTTACATGCTAGAACAAATAATTTATTTATAGTGTTTCAACTATCTTGTGTAATTGCATAGTTGTGCATTGAAAATACACTTCTTACTTGCAATTTCTTGTCTGCTTTCATCAATAATATCAAATAATAAATAAATAATGAATACCAAATACGTGAAGTGCTGTACGTTAGCTAGTTCTAATAATTATCTCCTTATATTAGGAGGTCAGGTCAGGTATTCTAGGTCATTGATCAAGAAAACTTGCCACCTCCATGCAGCATAAAGGAGGTGCCACCTGTAGCTGCATAGACCCTCTTACTAGGGCAAATCTGGTCCTGTAACTAGGACCTCCTTCGTTCTGGGATAAGGACGCCCTTGGTCCTGGATTAAGGACCCATATACTTGGCTGCAGGGGTATATGGCCTGGCCAGGCAGATAGTGATCTACCAATGGCTGGTCAGGAGTAGAGTGTTCTCATGTCCACTGTGAGTGCACTTCACTGTGAACACAGCTAGTAGAGGCTAGCAGCAGAGGGGAAACACTCCCAGAGAGTGCCAAGGTGACAAGTAGCATATTAGCCAATAGAGGGGAGGGAAGCACGTGATAGGGAACAGGAAAGCATCCATTGGGTAGGGGGGCAAGGTAGAGTAGGAGGTGAAGCAATATTAGTGTATCAATCATATATTATGTCAGATTCTTGGATTGGTACATCAGTTGGTTATTCAGTTTAGTGCAGACTGGTAACAATTATTCACCGTCATCGGCACTATCGTACCGGTATCTATTATATCTGTATTTCTGCCGTATTAATTGTGATATCATTTCTAACATCGAGAAACAACATCAAACTCTTATTGTTTTTCTCCAACGGCCTCGGCCAAGCTGTTAGCACCATCCCAGAACAGAACGGTGACGCGTATAACAATTTACCCGGTCGGGATCTCTGATCCCGTCACATCAATTGACTTTGAACAAACTGCGAAATGGGCTCGTTTGGGTTGATTGATAGTAGTACAACTCTGGTTAACAACAGCTGTGGTTTGGATGGCCTTCTTTTACATATACGCTCCATTCTAAGCAGCAGTCAAACTCTGTTCTATAAATTGCGGCGATATACATACTAGCATACCACCAACACCCAGGAACACAATGGGAGTTATATGCAGTCAATAGCAAACACTGGCCAGTGCCCAGTCCCAATGATAGTGTACCTGTTCAGAGAGAGGTGCTTTCTTTCCTTCTATGGAATTAGAAGGAATCCTTATATTCCTTCCACCACATTATGTACCACATTGCTAAGCTAACTTGATCACGTATTTTCATGTGGTCGCTAATATCTTTCAACTAAACTTGATAAAGTCTTATTTATGTAGGGATGCCATATAAAATAACTTAAATAAATATAATAAATCCAGTATAGAAGTGAGAAAAGTTATATTATTTCTTAAACAAATTAATTATTAGTAATATACCGGCAATACAAACAAGATCGTTATTATTTCTATATTACAAATCGTGATGAAATTTATTGTATGCTATAAAAAATAGTATTTCTGTGTTTTTAATTAATTTTTTATTTTATTTATTTATTTGATTCGCTTTTAATGTCACAGTTTTTATAATTTAATTTTAAAGTGTGAACTAATAATGTAATTTTAATCGAGTTCAGGATATTAAATGAAAGTAAATACGTTTCTTGTTTACTAATAATGTAAATTAATACATTTTTTGTTTATAACCGCGCCCTTTACATGAATTATGGTTTATTAGGAAAACATGTAAAACATTATACATTATAAAGGCACAGGTGGAAGGAAGATTAGAGTAGCAGCAGTGCACATAACATAGTTAGCTAGCAGAACCAGCAAGAAAGCGCCCTTTTTTTTAGACGCACAGCCCACCCACCACTCACATATCAGAGTACTTCCCATTGAATGATTTTGATTGATTTAATTGTATAACGGTAGTTGGCTAGCTTTGATGAGCGCCGCTGTCCCATAGGGCTAATGTAAAAA
>JAUCBJ010002467.1:0-37376 GCA_032718475.1 Nemertoderma westbladi
CGGAATCCGACGACGCGGCGCACATATTGACATTTGGCGTATGTACATTTCTTACAGTAGGGAGCCACTGGGTTAAGAGTTTTTACGGTATACTTAATATGAACAAAAAGAAGAAAGTGTTGGCGATGTATCTGAAAAATAAATAAATAAACGTTGCTCTTTGTATCTCAAGTTGATTTGGATTAGGACAATGTGATACTTTTAACTCCTGCAATAATTCAGGTGGTTTGATGAGACTGCTTAGGGGTGGGGTGGGGTGTGGGGGGGGGGGGGGGGGGGGTAACTGAGAAAATGTGACAAAGAAATGGAAAGAAAGGCAATGTTATAGTAAATGGATTTGGGTTATGTAATACTCTGTAGCAGCTGCTGGCTCCGAGGTAACTAATTTTGTATAGCCTGGGACTGACTGTCTCTGGGTAGTATATTATTGAAGACATAAGTACATGAAGGAGAGATAATGTTTACTTTAGCTTTGATTTATGTTGTCAGCCTGGGGCGTCCTTCCGGTTCAATGAGTTATTGGGCAGATTTATTACATTGCAAGACTGTTTGATGCTTATGGTATATGAATCGAGGTGAAGTTATCATTATAAACATTGTCAAATTAAACAGAGTTATCAGGATGGAAAACTCATTTTGTATAATGTAGTATCCTCAGACCACACCTGTGACAAAAATTGATGGATTGGGATAAATAGGGCTGTAGGGTGGGAGTTGGTGTGTAAGCCGCCTATGGAATCGGAAGAATATATCAAATTGACTGTTTTAATTATAACATTGACCTGCGGAATCAATGAGAATTGTATGGAAGTAGAAATCTAATATTTATATCAAACACATGCATGGTACTGTATCCGGGGATTGCCGCCTGTCAATATGTACACGTTCTCTGAACCCAGAGTTATACTGCCGTATTTGGGCGAATACGACAGGCTACTGTACTATACAGTACGTTTGTTGTGGTTAGTGACGGGTTGTTAGTATCTCATGCAAAATAAATGTAGGACTTTGTAATTATTTTGCAAATATTGGGACCATGCATTTTCTAACTTACAGGTTTCGTTGCATTGCTTGGATCAAACTTATCCTGTATTCTATAATGCGTGGTATTTTACTCTCCGACATCGGTAGAGGTGAAGAGGTGTGTTGTTGGTCTGCCTCTGCCTCATTGGGGCGGGGGGGGGGGGGGGGGGGGGGGTGTTGGGGCAAGTGTCAGATTTATCTATTCGTGTTGATGGTTGGTGAGGATTCTACTTCTGGCTAGGTCTGGCCTAGAGTAGAAGCAGTTCCGCGGCAATAATAATATTGCTCCTCAAAAGAGGGCCCTTACTGCATCAGGGACGCGTTTTTCGACAGAGCCCCGTCAGCTGAAACAGCCAGTGCCGCTAGTCGGTGGGGTTGACTTGTTGACGAGAGGCTATTATGAGGCGCAATGGGATACGCATTGCGTATCTCCTTTTGTCAACCAATACTGGCCTAAGATATATTTTAAAACATTTGTTTATTAATAATGCAATAACTGAATAACCATATAACGGAAAGACAAATCGAATTGAAACTTTTAATTACTAATAATAATTGTGGTGAGAGGTGATTGGAAATCAAGCATATATGTTATGTTATGGTAGGCAGAGGCAAATGAATTGATGTCTGTTGAGATGTATTGAAGGAGCACTATTCCTTCTACTAGACTACTACAGGTTAGGCCATGTCCTTGTGTGCTAGCCTAGGCACTGGCTTGGTCAATGACTTTAGCTTTAGCTGCCATTTTAGTAATGTACAACTTCAAGAAATATTATTGGGCACGGCTGCCCTTGTTCATGCCTTGTTGTCACACACACACATACACACACAGAGACTTTTGAAAAACGGCCATAGTATAATTACAGTATATCAGTTCGCTGATGGCTCGCCATTCGTGTCTCGCCCCACACAAAATACGCATTCACGCAAACAAACAAGTAAAATTAGCCTCGAGATAGCGATAGTTTATGTGCTCGGGAAGAGAGCTTTCGATCATTTGCTCAGATTGGTGCTCGTGTGTCGGAGTGTATAGCTTGGACAGACTCACAGACTCATAGACTCACAGACAGACAATGCATATTTATATATAACACTAGAAACCTTCTAGTTCACAAGCTTCTATACAGTCAATCAATCAATGGACAATATCAAACATAAATAAATTAATTAATTAACTTAACAAAACTTTACATGTATAACTGCGTGTGTAACTGGAAAACTGTATAACTGCAGAGTAGTGGTTAGCGTCCTCGCAAACATAACCTATAGTGCAGTAGGTCACTGCAGCAACTCTATCGTATTAAAATGGAAGGTTGTAATTTCAGACATTTCGCCCCCTAGTGGCAGACTGCCTGCCAAGTGCCAAGTATCAGCAAAAAAGCATTCATAAACAACAAAATTGTAGGTTTCCTCATTCAGACATTTCATCCCCTAATAGCGGCAGACTGGGGAACTGTAGATTGGTCATCGTCTCCCCAAGCCCAAATACACACCCTTACGGTGTAGTATACTCTGCTTGGTATCAGCAAAAAAAACATTATAAACATATTGTGTAAAGGACCTAAGTATCAGCTAAAAATCATTATTAATAACAAAATAGGATAAGATTTTCACTTTCAGACATTTCGCCTCCTAGTGGCAGACTGAAGAACCGCAAACTGGTCGGCGTCCTCCCAACACGCAGCTATGGTCTGGTAGAATTTATTCTGCAAAGTGTCAGCAGAGTGGTTACGATGATGCTGTTATAATTTCCTGCTTGCTGATCAGTAATTTCTCAGATAACAAAACAACTGCAGAATAATGCAATTTTACCTCAAAGACGCATTCATGCAAGTATCAAGTAAATGTGTAAAATAATCAGCCTCGAGATAGCCTTTACAATTCATGTTCACGGGCTCAGGATGGTCTGCATCATATAGATGAACGCACATGATAGAGTCAAGATCCAACTTGTAGGATGACGGACTGACGACCTGCTAGGCCTACCTCGCTAGCACCCATCCGGTACATTGCAAAATTGAATAATTGAATCATTTTGTGTTTATGATTATAAACATTATGTGAACTGAAAAAAGCTAATCTAAGATTTACTGCTGGTTCTTACCAATGTAAGTCAAGAACCAATCACAGTAGATCCACTCCACTCTCCTGCTGGGTCCTATTTATTGAGATTACTACTTAACCAACCCAGCCTGCTGCAGGCCACCTATGATTGGTCTGCAAGTAGCTAGCTACCTGGCTAACCGATGTATCATTCGCTCAGATTGGTGCTCTTTAGCTGAATATATTAATTTAGATTATGGCTTCCGACATTTATGGCTACCGACACACACACATGTCACACAAACACACACAGACTTTTGAAAAACGGCCATAGTATAATTATATCAGTTCGCTGATGGCTCGCCATTCGTGTCTCGCCCCACACTGTAGGCCTATCGTAAATGATTTGGGTAATTTTAGCAGTTTTTATGATATTGACATCAATAAATTCGACTGATGCCCAATTGGCATCATTGAGGATTTTGTGTAATTTGCAATTAAAACGAGCGCGAAATTGCGCAAAGGTCCGCGTCTACTAACTCTCGAACTGTCTCCTTGAATGGCTTACTACCAAAGGTCCGCGTCTACTAACTCTCGAACTGTCTCGTTGAATGGCTTACTACCAAAGGTCCGCGTCAACTAACTCACGAACTGTCTCCTTGAATGGCTTACTACCATTAAGGTCCGCGTCTACTAACTCACGAACTGTCTCCTTGAATGGCTTACTACCAAAGTTTTGCGCCTACTAACTCACGAACTGTCTCCTTGAATGGCTTACTACCAAAGGTCCGCGTCTACTAACTCACGAACTCTCTCCTTGAATGGCTTACTACCAAAGGTCCGCGTCTACTAACTCACGAACGCTCTCCTTGAATGGCTTACTACCAAATGTTTGCGCCTACTAACTCACGAACTGTCTCCTTGAATGGCTTACTACCAAAGTTTTGCGCCTACTAACTCACGAACTGTCTCCTTGAATGGCTTACTACCAAAGGTCCGCGTCTACTAACTCACGAACTCTCTCCTTGAATGGCTTACTACCAAAGGTCCGCGTCTACTAACTCACGAACGCTCTCCTTGAATGGCTTACTACCAAATGTTTGCGCCTACTAACTCACGAACTGTCTCCTTGAATTACTTACTACCAAAGTTTTGCGCCTACTAACTCACGAACTGTCTCCTTGAATGGCTTACTACCAAAGGTCCGCGTCTACTAACTCACGAACTCTCTCCTTGAATGGCTTACTACCAAAGGTCCGCGTCTACTAACTCACGAACTGTCTCCTTGAATGGCTTACTACCAAAGGTCCGCGTCTACTAACTCACGAACTCTCTCCTTGAATGGCTTACTACCAAAGGTTTGCGCCTACTAACTCACGAACTGTCTCCACGAACTGAATAATAGAGGTCTCGCTACGCGGACCTAAAAGTTAACCGTTAAGACAGTTCATCGGATAGCTTCCCTGTAGTAATAAATTTACTGTTGAAAATGAACAAATGGTACAGGTAGGCCTACATGTTATGTTACCTTCAACCTTCACAATAAACTTACATCACCGGAATTCCTATCTTATGACGCAATTTTTAACAAATTTATTTCAGACACACCTCACATATTTTTGCTGGAGACGATTATGTATAGTTAGTTATAGAATATATTTAGCTGTAAGATGAAATTAATAACATCCATTGTAATTATGGCATATGGTGTATTAAAGGTATTAAGATACAACAAGGAATTTAAGATTTATGTTGATGTAATGGTATATTATTGAATTATTATTTTTAAAATCAATTTAACTGTACCAAACTTCATTATCGTTACGATATAGCGCACTTTATAACTTGAAACCGGCGCAGTTCCCATTGGAATAATATTGAGTAAAAACGTTCTGGAACACACCCCTGGAGGATCGAAAATCGTGTTGATGTTTCATAAAACTCAAGTGGTGTAGAATTTGGTAACTTTTAGGAAAAACCCCAATGATGCTAGTTGTTCATCAGTCGCAATATTGATGACAACAATATTACCTACCCGAATCAGTTAAAAACATATACTATATAGGTAGGTATATTTCTATTCAAAGTATCACAGATCTATATAGTACAGTTATAGACAGTGTAGACCTACATCATTTATTTCAATTTTCTATATTGCGCTGACTGTTTGAATTGAAATATAGGCTGGACGGGTCACAAAACCATCACTACTTCTGGCGGGATATATCATCCCGTAAAAAATTCCAATCAATCTTAAAACAGGGACATAAATTCGACAGAAAACATAGTCAAATAGAATATTATTCATAATTCCTCTTCTATCTTCGCTTAAATAATATTCAATAATACTATACGAATAATATAATATTCCATTGGTATCCAACACAATCAGTCGTAAAAAACCTCTAACACGTATTTCTTAAAAACGTATATTTTAGTTTAATGATACCCAAATAATGTTAAACTACTTAATTTAAGTACAAGGGTGGAGGTTGTTTAGGTATCTTTGCGCAGAGGCAGTATCGTAGCCGATGAGGTTTAACCGAGGCGCGATTATTGCTAATTGAAAACTATTCCCAATAACCCGCCCTGGGGAAACTTCGGTGGAACCAGGAGCAATTTGTGTGGGGCCCTCGGGGTACCTGTATAATATAAAACAATGTACCATAACCGTCTAACTCTCTCTACCTGTATAATATACAGAGATTATCGCCTGTCCCAGAAGGTGATATACGGTTATAAAACCTGAAGCAAATAAATCGTATAACTACTGAGGCCGCAGGCCGAAGTAGTTATACATGATTTATTTGCTTTAGTCTACAATTCCGACGCTGCCTTCCAGTCAGTCATCTTGATGTTTTTCCGTCAGTAAATGACGTCAGCGAATAACATCTAGAACGTCGGTCTAGAACTTCTATCCCATCCTTACAGCTCATCATAGTTTCTCTTTTATCTTCATCCTGGCTTGGACGCTCCCTGCCATCCTGTTTGTTCTTAATCGCGGATGTATTTGCCGCCACGGCTTGAGTACGGTTGTTATCATCTCTCGGTAACGCTACGCTGGTGGTCCCATCAGGTATCCCTCCTACTTCCTACCGGTTGCGCCCCTCGGGACGTTTCTTATCTCGCAGGATATGAGCACTCATAGTAAAACCCAAAATCCACCCTGTTGTTCAATGACCACGCATCCAGGTGTCGCTGGGTATTGGTGATCCCTCCGTGCGGCGCGGTTGTTGTTACCTCCCATCAGCCTGGTGGGCGAACGGCAATTTCCTCCCAGCCAACCAAGGTTTTCCTTTATATGGAACATTCCACCTCTTTATGACATAGTCGTGGAGGGTCCTGCTGATCGTTTTATCCACCTTTACCCAGTGTCCCATGGATCCTGATTCTCCTCTCTCACCAAACTGGTTATTTCTACTGATTATACTGGTTAAATAATTATTAATTAAAATTAATGAATTGTAGACTCAGTGCCGCTCACGGCTCACTGGCCCATAATAGAAACGTGATTGGCACACGAAGTGGGCCTGGCGGCGATCTGGCAGATTGTAGGCATTCCAGCAGGCACAGCAGCAGGTGTAAAAGCTTTTGCGGACATAACAAGTCATTTTTACGCAATGCGCAGAATACTCTAAAATAGCCCTAAAATTATTCAACTACGCGTCGGAATGGAATTAGAGCCGGGATGACGAAATCTATCAGCTGATTCTCTGTGGACGTGGAGGTTTCTTTGTTCTGTCTTATTCAGCCAATCGGAGCGATTTTCACTTTACAGCTAACAGAGACCTACCTGAAAAACTCGCGCAATGCATGATGGTTATTATTTTTCGGCAGTGATTTTTTATGTCCTTTTATTTGACTTTTTTGTCCTCCTTTTTTTACGAATTGTGCATAATGACTTTTGTTGTCCTTTTAATGACTTTTGTTGTCCATTTAATGACTTTTTATGTATGTATTTCTTCAAACTGTCAGACTGCTGATTTCTGGACTGTCAGACTGTTGATTTCAACATGCCAGTGCCAAAACATTCAAAATTTGTTGATTTCTGGTCTGTCGGACAGTTGGTTTCACTATGCCTGTGCCAAAACATTCCATGACTCCATGATTTATAGACTATGAGATAGAATTCCATATGCGCCTGTAGTAAAAGACTCTAAATTTAATCGTTTGTGGTTGTTGTCGATAATCGATTACCACATGACGTAGCAAAACACTCATTTTATAGCCAAAAACAATTACCAATTGATGGAAAGGAGCAGGTTAAGGCCGGTTTTTCTAACCAAAACAATAAACAGTCACTTTACCAAATCAGGGAAAGGAGCAGCTTGCAGAGGCGGGATTTTCTAACCAAAACAAGAAACGATCATTTAACTAATTGAGGGAAAGGAGCAGGTTACAGAGACGGGATTTTCTAACCAAAACAATAAACGATAACATTACCAATTGAGAGAAAGGAGCATAGATTACAGAGGCGGGATTTTCTAACCAAAACAATACACAGTCACTTTACCGAATCAGGGAAAGGAGCAGGTTACAGAGACGGGATTTTCTAACCAAAACAATAAACGATAACATTACCAATTGAGAGAAAGGTACAGGTTACAGAGGGGGGATTTCCTAACCAAAACAATAAACGATCACTTAACTAATTGAGGGAAAGAAGCAGGTTACAGAGGCGAGATTTTCTAACCAAAACAATAAACAGTCACTTTACCAAGAGGCGGGGGAAAGGAGCAGGTTACAGAGGTGGGATTTTCTAACCAAAACAACCGGTCAGCCGTTAGGCCTACCAGTACCGTATTTAAATGGTAGGCTATACAGTAGGCCTACAGCAGTACCGGTGCCGGTGCCGGTACTAAAATACAGAAATACCTGCTTTATACCTACATCTGTACATACAATACAGCAAAATAGTGCTATATATACTAATACCGGTACTGATAGCCTGAGAGAACAGCAGTAGAGAAACCGGTAGCATGGAACCTAACATTAGATTTTTGGAGGACATAAAAATAAAAAAAACGGACAAAAAAAGGATTTAAACGGACAATAAAAATTATTGCGTTATTTTTCTGAGAATTAGATTCAGCTCAGAATTCTGTGCTTCTGTACGGAAGTTTCAGACTTTGGCCCAGGAACATCTGATGGCCTTGGTTATAAGAACGTAAATCTATTAACTTGTCATTTGACTTACTTAACTGCACATGCATTATGACTTGTAACACATATTGACTGTTCAGCGCACTGTTTTACTTCTGTTTCATATTGTATTAATTGTTGTTTATATTAATGGATGTTATATTTGGAGAATACCGATAAATAATCATAAACCCCTCAATCTTATTGATTACTGAGGTAAGAGGAAAAGAGTATACCGGTAGCAACTGCGACTTAAATTATAGTGGTTTTGTGTGAATTAAATGCTATTTCATAATCCTTACGTGTGTCAGTTGCAATCCTCCTTATATATGATCAAATTCAGTGAGGGTCGGCAATTTAGTGTGAAGTAGTGTGAAGTCGTGTGAAAGTCAATAAAGCATCTCCTAAAGAATGCGCTATTTACGAAACTCTGTGGCCATCTAGTTGTGATTATAGTATAAGTCATAACTCTGTTTTTATACTTAAAGCGCCACGTCCTAAAGGAACTGTTAATATTTCCCCGAAAGTAAATATACTGTAGTTGTCAGAGATTATATACAGTAGTAGCGATCAATCGAATAATACAGAGTAGTCTACACCGCAATACTTCCCAGGGAACCCGAATCCAGTCTCCCCTGTAGAAGGTCGAGCGAACTCGGACAGTGTAAATGAGATCCTTCCAGGCTTTCCGATTCTCCAACTACTACTAGGTCGAGCGAACTCGGACAATGGAAATGAGATCCTTCCAGGCTTCCCGATTCTACTACTACTAGAAGGTCGAGCGAACTCGGACAGTGTAAATGAGATCCTTCCAGGCTTCCCGATTCTCCAACTACTACTAGGTCGAGCGAGCTCGGACAGTGGAAATGAGATCCTTCCAGGCTTCCCGATTCTCCAACTACTACTAGAGCGAGCGAGCTCGGACAGTGGAAATGAGATCCTTCCCGGCTTCCCGATTCTCCAACTACTACTAGGTCGAGCGAACTCGGACAATGGAAATGAGATCCTTCCAGGCTTCCCGATTCTCCATAGTTGTCGCAATTTCATTTCTCCAAGTTCAGTATCCCTTTCAAGTTGATCTATATATGTTATGGCCGGTCGTCCACGACTACGCTTTCCATGAGTTGGTTGCCAGAAAAGTAGATCTGGTATGACCTCGTCTTTACTTCGCCAGCAGTGCCCACTGAATCTTAATCTGCGTTCACGGAGGGTGGTTGATACAGGCGGTGTTGTACCATAAAGCTCGGCGTTTGTCATGTGCTGTCTCCAGCTGATGTTTAGGGCTGCCCTCAGTAGTCTTGTGTAGCAACCATCAATTCGTTGTTCAAATGATTTAGTCAGTGTCCAGGTCTCACCCCCGTATAAAAATACACTTTCCACTGTGGCACGAAAGAACTTAGTCTTCAGAGCCTGGAGAGATCTGATTTCCAGATGAAGCCTTTGCTTTCCTAACTTGTCCTTTTTGCTACTCTATATCCCTTGGAAGTCATCGACCTTCCTCAGTTGATTATTATCAATGGTTGTCAAGTTTCCATCAACATTAAAGGTCATGAATTCGGTCTTGGTAGCATTTATATGCAATACAACCTCCTTAGCAGCCCTCTCCACTTTATTTAGTAGAAGCTGTGCATCTGCTAGCGTATTAGAGAGCGGCGATGTCACCCGCAAATCGATCGGTGTCCGAAGACACATCGGTGTCTGTGACTGTAGTTGCCGGACATCTACTACAGTAGCCTACTTCTGCGTTCTTGAAGTGTGAATCCCAGATCTTCACCATTTGTGGCCGTCCTCATTGCGTAATCCAGCACAATTACAAATAGTAATGATGCTAATGTGTCACCTTGCAGTACGCCAGCCAGGATTGAGAAAAACTCAGTTTCACCATCTAGTGAGAGTACCTGTGCTTCTGTGTCACAATATAACAATCCAATTACGCAACAATTACTTCTGGTATTCCATAAGCTCTTAGGATTTCAAGCATTTTACCTCTATGGATGGAGTCGAATGCCTTCTTGAAGTCCACAAACGTCATGACTGCGGGGAGATTCTTTGACTTAATTCCTTCATTCAGTCTCCGTAGTGCAAGTATCTGAGCTATTGTTGATCTACTTGGTCGAAATCCGTTTTGGCTCTTACACAGAAGTTTCTCTATGTGAGGCCTAATCCTATATAGAATCATTTTATTGTATATTTTGGCAGCTACCACAAGCAGACAGACCCCACGATAGTTTGTTGGTATACCGAGGTCTCCTTTCTTGGGGAGAGGCTTTAGTTGACCTTTAGTCCAAATTGGTGGTGGCTTTCCCCTTTTTAACATCCGGTTGCAAACATTCAATAATGGTCTGTTTAGCACTCCTGTTTTCCATACCTCCGCTGGGATTTCATCTAATCCACTCGCTTTATTATTGGACATGCTTTTAATGCTTCTTTGGAGTTCGGCAGGTGTGAAGTCCCCTGTTTCTATAGGTAGTGTCTTGTCATATATTTTCCTTGTAGGGCTGACCTCGATGTTTGGTGGCTGCCCAAGCAAGCTGCTGAAGTGAATTGTCTATGATATCTAGAACACAACACCTAAAACGGAAATGTTAATACTTACCCCTTAAGTGAACATAATTGTTAGGAATTATACAATGAGAATCAATCGAATGATACATAACCAGCCCAATTCTAGTAAGCCGATATATTTCAGGCTCCCATTAAAGGTGGGTCATACGCTGCGCTAACTGATTTATATCTGATGTTAAAACGTTTGGCAAACTTAAGCAAAATTTCTGTGATAATAAAATTTGACGGTGAAAATTATCTAACTCAAAAGCGCGAACAGGTGTAAATGCAGAAGTGTAGGCGTGTGTAAGTGTCGGCGTAGCTTTTACCCCCATTTTTTATTTGGTTTTATAAATATTTTTAAACTAGTTAAAAAATTTAGAAATTGTCATTTTTATTTATAAATTTCACTAAAATATTTAGAAGAAAAAACGCTGCTCTGATATACCGGTACAGTATTTACATATTTTAATTAAAAAATAAACTATTACCAGTATTGATTGTGAAACCTTTTCCATAAATACGTGGAAGGACGGCACATCCATTCCTAAGTTTCCATAATTACTGTACTTATCATATATAACCAAGTTCAATTCAACACAACACAGTAGTAAAGTAGTAAACTCGAACTCCATAGCATTAATCCAAATAGGGAAATATACTGTAGATATCTATCCATAATCACTATTCATAACAAACGGACTTTGGTCAACTTCCCAGACAGGCTGTAAGCCGTACAGCAGTAGCAGTCTGCCACTCGCCACTACTGCAAGCAGCACTGCCAGTACGCAGTACAGCAGTAACCCAGCTCTGTACACTACAGCACAGCACTACATCGCATTTAAATTACAATACTGCAATACAGCAATAGGCCTACTTCAGTACTTATTGTACCGGTACCACACTTCCTGTACTTCAGTAGGCCCTACTTCAGTACTTACTACTGCAGCAATAGGACGACTAAGCACAAACAAACCCTGAAAATATGGCAAGTAAGGCGGCAGCTTCGAAACGGGCTGGAGGTAAGAAACGCGTACAACGCGCGACTAGTAATGTATTCGCTATGTTCGATCAGAATCAAATACAAGAGTTTAAAGAGGCCTTCAACATGATAGACCAAAACCATGACGGGTTTATTAATAAGGATGATCTAAGAGATATGTTGTTCTCTTTGGGCAAGGAGCCCGGAGATTCTTATCTGGATGACATGATTAACGAAGCTCCTGGGCCTATCAACTTCACAATGTTCCTAACCCTATTCGGGGAGCGCCTGCAGGGCACAGACCCTGAAGAAGTCATCAGAAATGCATTCTCTAACTTCGATGACGATCTTACAGGAATTATTCCGGAGGAGAACTTGCGTGAGTTGCTGATGACTATGGGCGATCGGTTTACGGAAGACGAAGTCGACGAGATGTTCCGAGACGCCCCGATAGATAAACAAGGAGGATTTAATTACCCGGAATTCACAAAGATCCTTAAACACGGAGTTAAAGAAAAGGAATAGATGGTTTAGTGCCGGCCATATCGGTATAAATAGCAAACCGGGTTATGTTTTGTTGTTTGGTCTATTTAAATTCCATTGTTTTATATAGCTGTATAGGCTGATAGGGGTTGGCTGTACTGACTCTGTCTGACTGTGTTGGTACCACTATGTACCGCGTACCGGTACCGGTATTAGCGGTAACAGCATTGTTCTTGCTTCCATAAGCACGCAAGCTTAGCAGCTTGCTTCAACATTGCTGCACGATTATCGTTTAAGTATATAACAATAGGTAATTAAAAGCAAATTAAAATTAATTTGTGCAGCAATGATGAGCTGATTTCTGGGATATTCGAATCTAAAACTCATAAATTTGTGAAATATTAATCTTCAGCTAGCTCACTTTCTTTGGGGGATGTCATGTTAGAGGCTCAGTGACAATGTTTATCTGCCAGGCTGCAAGAGTTGAGGTCTACACCCTAACTGTTATGTGGCCATAAACTGGGACCTAAACGAGAGCCTTATGGGGTTATGCACTGCACCATGGTTACATGACAGTTTCAATTATTGTGATGACCCGACCAACTAACCCAAAACAAACACAAATCCAATTTAAATTACAGAACTATATATATATTACAGAATTAAGTATATTATACCGGAAGTCTTTGTTGTGGTAGATAGACTTTCGAAAGTTCTCTAAATTATTTTAAAACTTTCCCAATTTACTTCGTTTACACATAACATCAAAACCAAGTCGTATTAACAAATAGGCGGAAAGTAAGTTCGCTTGCTGAATACTTAATATACTTCAAAATGAGTTTCATATTCGTATCCCACCAATACAACCTATCTCTAGGCCATTAGTTTATTTTATTTATGTGTAACGCTCTGCTCTCCTATGCTGACAATGCCGCTAAACGCTTACCTTTACTAGTCAAGCTATTAACTCTGTACATCGTACTGAGTACAAGTGTATATTTTCGACTACTCACCCTAACTAGTTACTCTTTCTACCAGGATTAGTCCATATTATCTCTCCTTTGTGCTGCTCTTTGATGGTAACTGTACTGAAATTATTATTGGGAGGAATTAGTTATTTCTTGGGGCGGGTCATTGACTAGTAAATATAATTATGTGTTATATTATTATTATAAATCGATTAGATCGAATATTATTTTATTCCTGGGTCGATTGAAATACCTTTAACGGTGATTATTTCATTTTTAGCGAGTATTTAATTTGCTTTATTATTGCTTAGTTGTTAAATGTTTAATTATAATTAACATAATATTCCAGTTATTTTACGATATTATATTATTTTGATATCTGATGTTTAATGAATATTGTATTGGTAATATTTTATAATATTTATAGCATGCGTGAAATATTTAGCATAATAATTGAGTTCTAAGTTATTACCCATTTTAAAGTTCGGGGGCCCTCCCGGCACTCACTCATGTATGAAACATTCATATACTCGGGTAATTTTCTACGGTCCCACCCAATAAAACTTGAAAGAATAGATTTTCATTACCTGAAAAATTACCCCGTCTCACTTAATTTTGTAATTAAGTCAGTGGCAGTACGAATCACTGCGCTTTGTTTGACAAAATGTTAGTGGAAGAATCGTTATTTTATAATTCTAAAATATTAAATAATATTAGGCTGCGTGCGTTTACACCAGTGTTGACGTGTCACAGTTGATAGTTGACGTGTCACTATTATTGTGACCGCCAACTGTGACACATTAAAATGAAATCCGTAGATAGGACAGGGTGTACATAATGTAAAACTTTATAAGACGGCTAACTTTATACGGCAGGTGAGAATTGTTTTTACGGCGGACGAGAAACCAGCAACGGCTCTCAGACACAGCCTCATATGATTTGGGACCGTAATCTGGTACACCTGGTACAGGTCAGCCAACACTTACCTTCATTTTACCAGGTTTTGGCGCAAATTGACCGCAAGTAATTATATTACAATTAGAATCACTGAACCTATTATCTGCGTAGAAACACCATAAAATATACAAAGTTAGAAAAAGTAGAAAAGTAATATTTATTATTTTTAGAAAGACCAGAGAGTGGAAGATAATATTGCAATTATTTTCACTAAATTCACTATTTAAAATATGAATGGGATTTTGGGTTATCTTCCTCAGTAGGGCATTCATCGTTGTTTCCCAAATTACCTTGGATACCATATCGACTAGTCACGATTGAACGAACTCCAAATTAAGCGACATAAGCTAATAAGGATCACCAACGCACTAACTGTTTGACTCAGAGAAAGTATGAATCATATGTGCGATACTTAAGTGATACGCAGATTCCCAATCTTGTAGAAAGCTAATGTATTTGAAAATAATTAAATTGGTATAAAATGTTCGGATTACTAAATAACAATTACTAGAATTATTAACTGCTTGATCTATGTAGGTACTAGGTACGGGTCTATTATCAGTAGTACAGCCTGGTGCATGGGCTTCTATTTAATAATATTAACGCTTTTTAATACGATATTCTTAAAGTCGTGGTATCCCTCGACATGAGCATTAAGTAAGCTCATAGTTTTGTTTAAATCCGGCAGTAAAGCATAATTATGTGGTAACTATAGAGGGATAACAATAATAGATAGACTCCTTAAGTCAATTGTATGATTCGTTTTTAACCGCTAGGTTCGTTGGTCAGGGTCAGGGTCGCTATTGTCGTGGGACAGGGTCCCGCGAGAATGTTTAAGTATTTGTGCAGTATTGTGTGTGGTAAGGTATGATCTGTGCACTGCGTATGTCGTACCAATGTACTAAGTCTGTCCTTGGTGGTGGTATTTTTATTTTGTTTCTACCAATGGAGGTAGACAAGGTGCACCTAGTGTTACTTATTATTTTGCATGTATCTCGATTGTATGGTAAAAATGATTCGTAAAGTTTACAAAACGAATGGGTTCTTTGGTGTATTGCAATTATTACTCCTCATGGTCGATACTGTTATTTTTTTTTTTTTTTTTACCGGGATAGGTTTAGATAGACCCGTAGAAAGCAAAAGGTATACTGTAGACATTGAAATTTATAAAGTGAGGACAGGTTCATAAGTTTCAATTGTTTAAATAAGATATGTGTATGATGGTCATACGGTTTCAAGAGGATTATGCGGCGGATTATTTTTTTCTGTAATTTTATTAGCGGAAGAAGGTAGGTAGGAGTATGGGATTCGCCGCGGATAATCATTTAACAAACCGGGAAACAGCTAATTAATATAACAAGCGCGAAATCGCGCAAATGTCCGCGTCTACTAACGCATGAACTGTCTCCTTGAATGGCTTACTAACAATCTTACAACAGCAAAAAATTCACCGGAATGGGGGCATTGAACTCGGTACCTAGAGATTCCAAGACCCACGCTCTGCCAAATGAGCCACTGGGGCTGCATCAATCATTAATACCAAAACCTAACGAGAAATTAACAACAACAACAACCGGGTGAATACTAGAGGTATCGCTACGCGAACCTATAAACATAAGAGCATTGATTGATTTTTGTTCAGTTTCCGTTATGATTATAAATTCCGAAAATACACAATTTTTTGTAGTAAATGGTTTAGATACGGATCAAGACAGTTTATTTTCGGTGATACAATTGTCGCACATTGTAATAGTTATACTTATCTTGGACCCCCTACACTGAAAATGGTAAGATGTCTGACGTAATTAAACTACAAATAAACAAATGTGAAGTAGCGACAATAAATTTAAGTATTTTTTGGGCCAATAATACAACTATGCCGTTTGTTATTAAACGTCAAGTATTTGAAGCTTGTCTTCTGAGTAGCGTACTATATGCCTCAGAAATGTGGTTGGTTCGTGATTTTAAGAGAATTGAATCTACTACCATAAAATGAAAATGATTAAATGTCTCCTGGGTCTCACGGGTACAGACCCCTACAAACAGGTTTGAGGCAGGTTTTACACCCCTGGAGGACAGAATACTAAATTCTCGTAGAAATTTCGTTAGGATAATGTTGTCGAGACCTGACCCAGAAATACCATTTTTCCAGGCTGTTGATATTGTTAAGGCCCGTGCTCCACTGGCAACACATGGGTTGTAAAGGCTTTTGCGGAATTAGCTAGTCATTTTCCCCGCAAAGTACTCTGTAGGTGTTTTAGCGGACATAAAAAGCCGTTTCCTTACTGTACCGGTGTTTTAGTGGACATAAAAAGCCATTTCTTCTGTATGTGTACTTTAGCGGACATAACTAGCGATTTTATGTCGCAATACGCCAAAATACTCTTGATACAGTGTAAGTTCAGATGACGACATCTATCAGCTGATATGTCCACGTGTAACTTTTTCTTTGTTCTTTGTTCGGTCGACCAATCAGAGCGATTTTCATTTTATTTGTACAGAAACCTCCGGGAAATCGCGCAATGCATTATGGTTTATGTTTACCTTTTTTCCTAAGCCTAGAACATCGGCTATGGAATTATTCTGTGTTTCAGACTTTAGCCAAACATTAGAACGGCTTTGATTATAGAAACGTATAACTGTTATCATATTGTCACAAACTGCATACAGCCCATATCATACCATACATACCTTTCACCGCATTATTTTACTGCTATTTACTGTCGGTTATTAATTGTATCAGTTGATGGAATATTGTTATATTTGGAGAATATCGATAAATAATCATAAAACCCCCAATCTTCTTGATATACTGAAGGTGAGAGACCGGTTACATATAGCAATTGCGACTTACATTATAGTGGTTTTGGAGTGAATCTAATGCTATTTCATAGGCCCTACATGTATCGGTTGCTGTTCTCTTTATATGTGACTAAAATTAGTGAAGGTCGGCAGATCGGTGTGCAGCATTGTGCGGTAGTGTGCATGAATGTGATAGATAACAAAGCATCTCCTAAAGAATGCGCTTTATACGTGAATCAATAGCCATCCTGTTGTGTTTAGTGTAAGTCATAACTCTGTTTACATACTTAGAGCGCCACGTCCTAAAGGAACTGTTGATATTTCCCGAAAGTGAATAATATTTGTCAGAGATTATATATTAACGATCAATCGAATAATACAGTAGGCCTACACCGCAATAAGGTCAGAGCTTCCGAATCCAGTCTCCCGGGTAAATCCAGCGGGTGAATGGTCGCGCATAGGCTGGCTTCGGCTAATGTAGTGCATCAAATACTTGTCATAGGCTAAAGTCGATTTATAACCTAGAAGACACCTAAATTTGGCAGGTTAAACTGCTAAAGGTCTAAAAGCGCGAACATGGGTCTTATGTCAAAAGTCGTTTTCAGATTTTGTCTGAGTCCGTATGTCAAAAGTATAGGAAGGGATCTTGGGGTCTTAGCCTCGAATGATAAGTTTATTTTACCGAAAATAACTTATCTTTTATTGGCGCAATTGTAGGACTAATCCTATCACATGCTTTTTTTTTAACCGGGTAGTGTACAAATTTAGGAATCGCGTAATTTTTCTTGAAATTAATATCTCATATCTCTCCAAACCACGTACGCGTTTCGACCTTACTGGGTCTCATCAGCGTGGTGTCGGATTCGAACCTGGGACCTCGAGGTGGAAGCCGAGACTACAACCACTAGGCCACAGGTTCTTGAGATATGGAGTATTAATTTCAAAGCCAGCTGCCATTTTATTAGCCCCTGATTTTTCGATTATTGGTAGTAACAATGTGTTGGCAAGCTGTATTTATCGAGGTGTTTGTTATTATAAATTTACTTCGAGGTTCTAGGTTCGAATCCGACACCACGCTGATGAGACCCAGTAAGGTCGAAACGCGTACGTGGTTTGGAGAGATATGAGATATTAATTTCAAGAAAAATTACGCGATTCCTAAATTTGTACACTACCCGGTTAAAAAGTACGCATGTGATGGGATTAGTCCTACAATTGCGCCAATAAAAGATAAGTTATTTTCGGTAAAATAAACTTATCATTCGAGGCTAAGACCCCTAGATCCCTTCCTATAATAAATGTATAATAACAAACACCTCGAAAAATACAGCTTGCCAACACATTGTTACTATCAATATTTTCAAAAGTATAGCTTCCACTGACTGGTAAGTCATAAATCTTTATTAAATAATATAAGATGCATCTCACATTCAATGGAACACTTGAACATTTAATGGCTTTGCTGCTATCCAAAGTAACCAATCACAGACCTCTTGGCAGAAAGAACGGTGACAAGTTGCCTCATTCCATGAGTCAGGCGGCTATTGTACATTGTTTTATATTATACAGGTAGAGAGAGTTAGACGGTTATTGTACATTGTTTTATATTATACAGCGAGAGAGAGTGAGTTAGGCTGTTATTGTACATTGTTATATATTATACAGGTACCCCGAGGGCCCCACACAAATTGCTCCTGGTTCCACCGAAGTTTCCCCAGGGCGGGTTATTGGGAATAGTTTTCAATTAGCAATAATCGCGCCTCGGTTAAACCTCATCGGCTACGATACTGCCTCTGCGCAAAGATACCTAAACAACCTCCACCCATCTACTTCAATCAAGTAGTTTAACATTAATTGGGTATCATTAAAATAAAATAAATATATGGATACATATTTTACTTATCCGGTACTAATTGTAAAAACATAAGACAACATTTATATATTATAATTTTCATAAACAATTAATTTAAAATTATTGATAAATAAAAACGTTTTAAATGTTAATAATGTTTGAATAACTTTCTATAATTTATTACCTGATCGTCTCTTAGCGATATTTAAAAGAAGGATTGCCTCCCCAAAGTACATTACTTTACACGCCACCTAGCGTCTAATATCGTGAACTAACTAACCCCAGCGCTATCAAATATCCTTTTCGTTCCGCTCTTGTTGCTATAGAGATGAGCCAGTTCTGGGTCTGGGCTAAGGTACGGAAGATCTAGGAGATCAGATATCTCCATGTCGTCTATGTGGAGGTTGCCAGGAACTATGTAGGCATCCTTACCAGATACTATGTTCTTTATTCTAAACATAACAAAACGTCGGTCAAACAATAAACTTGATTACTATCCCATTACGAGTTTTACATCGGAAACGGTTTCCAACACTTAATCTACACAAACTCTACATATATTCATATCCTTTCCCCAAACTCCCATTGCCGATATTGAAAACTTGCTCGTCTATAGGTACCAACAAAGTCTATAGGCACCAAACTTATCGCTTGAGGGCTCGATCAATGTACTTGAGCACAGTGCTTAAACCAAACTTACCGCTTGAGTGCTCGATCAATGTACTTGAGCACAGTGCTTAAACCATACTTACCGCTTGAGTGCTCGATCAATGTACTGGAGCACAGTGCTTAAACCAAACTTACCGCTTGAGTGCTCGATCAATGTACTGGAGCACAGTGCTTAAACCAAACTTACCGCTTGAGTGCTCGATCAATGTACTGGAGCACAGTGCTTAAACCAAACTTACAGTTTGAGTGCTCGATCAATGTACTGGAGCACAGTGCTTAAACCAAACTTACCGCTTGAGTGCTCGATCAATGTACTGGAGCACAGTGCTTAAACCAAACTTACAGTTTGAGTGCTCGATCAATGTACTTGAGCACAGTGCTTAAACCAAACTTACCGCTTGAGTGCTCGATCAATGTACTTGAGCACAGTGCTTAAACCATACTTACCGCTTGAGTGCTCGATCAATGTACTGGAGCACAGTGCTTAAACCAAACTTACCGCTTGAGTGCTCGATCAATGTACTGGAGCACAGTGCTTAAACCAAACTTACCGCTTGAGTGCTCGATCAATGTACTGGAGCACAGTGCTTAAACCAAACTTACCGCTTGAGTGCTCGATCAATGTACTGGAGCACAGTGCTTAAACCAAACGTACAGTTTGAGTGCTCGATCAATGTACTGGAGCACAGTGCTTAAACCAAACTTACCGCTTGAGTGCTCGATCAATGTACTTGAGCACAGTGCTTAAACCAAACTTACCGCTTGAGTGCTCGATCAATGTACTGGAGCACAGTGCTTAAACCAAACTTACCGCTTGAGTGCTCGATCAATGTACTGGAGCACAGTGCTTAAACCAAACTTACCGTTTGAGTGCTCGATCAATGTACTGGAGCACAGTGCTTAAACCAAACTTACCGCTTGAGTGCTCGATCAATGTACTGGAGCACAGTGCTTAAACCAAACTTACCGCTTGAGTGCTCGATCAATGTACTGGAGCACAGTGCTTAAACCAAACTTACCGCTTGAGTGCTCGATCAATGTACTGGAGCACAGTGCTTAAACCAAACTTACCGCTTGAGTGCTCGATCAATGTACTGGAGCACAGTGCTTAAACCAAACTTACCGCTTGAGTGCTCGATCAATGTACTGGAGCACAGTGCTTAAACCAAACTTACCGCTTGAGTGCTCGATCAATGTACTGGAGCACAGTGCTTAAACCAAACTTACCGCTTGAGTGCTCGATCAATGTACTGGAGCACAGTGCTTAAACCAAACTTACCGCTTGAGTGCTCGATCAATGTACTGGAGCACAGTGCTTAAACCAAACTTACCGCTTGAGTGCTCGATCAATGTACTGGAGCACAGTGCTTAAACCAAACTTACCGCTTGAGTGCTCGATCAATGTACTGGAGCACAGTGCTTAAACCAAACTTACCGCTTGAGTGCTCGATCAATGTACTTGAGCACAGTGCTTAAACCAAACTTACCGCTTGAGTGCTCGATCAATGTACTGGAGCACAGTGCTTAAACCAAACTTACCGCTTGAGTGCTCGATCAATGTACTGGAGCACAGTGCTTAAACCAAACTTACCGCTTGAGTGCTCGATCAATGTACTGGAGCACAGTGCTTAAACCAAACTTACCGCTTGAGTGCTCGATCAATGTACTGGAGCACAGTGCTTAAACCAAACTTACCGCTTGAGTGCTCGATCAATGTACTGGAGCACAGTGCTTAAACCAAACTTACCGCTTGAGTGCTCGATCAATGTACTGGAGCACAGTGCTTAAACCAAACTTACCGCTTGAGTGCTCGATCAATGTACTGGAGCACAGTGCTTAAACCAAACTTACCGCTTGAGTGCTCGATCAATGTACTGGAGCACAGTGCTTAAACCAAACTTACCGCTTGAGTGCTCGATCAATGTACTGGAGCACAGTGCTTAAACCAAACTTACCGCTTGAGTGCTCGATCAATGTACTGGAGCACAGTGCTTAAACCAAACTTACCGCTTGAGTGCTCGATCAATGTACTGGAGCACAGTGCTTAAACCAAACTTACAGTTTGAGTGCTCGATCAATGTACTGGAGCACAGTGCTTAAACCAAACTTACAGCTTGAGTGCTCGATCAATGTACTGGAGCACAGTGCTTAAACCAAACTTACCGCTTGAGTGCTCGATCAATGTACTGGAGCACAGTGCTTAAACCAAACTTACCGCTTGAGTGCTCGATCAATGTACTGGAGCACAGTGCTTAAACCAAACTTACCGCTTGAGTGCTCGATCAATGTACTGGAGCACAGTGCTTAAACCAAACTTACCGCTTGAGTGCTCGAGGGCTGTACTTGAGCACAGTACTCAAGCACATCTTATGATCAGGAAAACGTTTGATCGCATCAGGTACTATAACGGTAAACCGAGAGTCCACGGGACTCTGGTCATCAGCGTTGCCTGTAGCAACAGCGTTACGTAGGCCCAGAAGACGACTGTAATATTGTTCCATATCCTCTGTGATTGGCACCGGTGAGATGTAAACTACATCAACATTGGGATCTAAAACAGGAAGTAATATTGTAAAATTCAATCTGCTGCACCTGTGACCCAGGGTTATTCTGATTGGTTCAGTGTATAATTCAGTCTGGTGCACCAGTGACCCAGGGTTATTCTGATTGATTCAGTGTATAATTCAGTCTTATGCACCTGTGACCCAGGGTTATTCTGATTGATTCAGTGTATAATTCAGTCTTATGCACCTGTGACCCAGGGTTATTCTGATTGGTTCAGTGTATAATTCAGTCTTATGCACCTGTGACCCAGGGTTATTCTGATTGGTTCAGTGTATAATTCAGTCTGGTGCACCAGTGACCCAGGGTTATTCTGATTGGTTCAGTGTATAATTCAGTCTTATGCACCTGTGACCCAGGGTTATTCTGATTGGTTCAGTGTATAATTCAGTCTTATGCACCTGTGACCCAGTGTTATTCTGATTGGTTCAGTGTATAATTCAGTCTTATGCACCTGTGACCCAGGGTTATTCTGATTGGTTCAGTGTATAATTCAGTCTTATGCACCTGTGACCCAGTGTTATTCTGATTGGTTCAGTGTATAATTCAGTCTTATGCACCTGTGACCCAGGGTTATTCTGATTGGTTCAGTGTATAATTCAGTCTTATGCACCTGTGACCCAGGGTTATTCTGATTGGTTCAGTGTATAATTCAGTCTTATGCACCTGTGACCCAGGGTTATTCTGATTGGTTCAGTGTATAATTCAGTCTTATGCACCTGTGACCCAGTGTTATTCTGATTGGTTCAGTGTATAATTCAGTCTTATGCACCTGTGACCCAGGGTTATTCTGATTGGTTCAGTGTATAATTCAGTCTTATGCACCTGTGACCCAGGGTTATTCTGATTGGTTCAGTGTATAATTCAGTCTTATGCACCTGTGACCCAGTGTTATTCTGATTGGTTCAGTGTATAATTCAGTCTTATGCACCTGTGACCCAGGGTTATTCTGATTGGTTCAGTGTATAATTCAGTCTTATGCACCTGTGACCCAGGGTTATTCTGATTGGTTCAGTGTATAATTCAGTCTTATGCACCTGTGACCCAGGGTTATTCTGATTGGTTCAGTGTATAATTCAGTCTTATGCACCTGTGACCCAGGGTTATTCTGATTGGTTCAGTGTATAATTCAGTCTTATGCACCTGTGACCCAGGGTTATTCTGATTGGTTCAGTGTATAATTCAGTCTTATGCACCTGTGACCCAGGGTTATTCTGATTGGTTCAGTGTATAATTCAGTCTGGTGCACCTGTGACCCAGGGTTATTCTGATTGGTTCAGTGTATAATTCAGTCTTATGCACCTGTGACCCAGGGTTATTCTGATTGGTTCAGTGTATAATTCAGTCTTATGCACCTGTGACCCAGGGTTATTCTGATTGGTTCAGTGTATAATTCAGTCTTATGCACCTGTGACCCAGGGTTATTCTGATTGGTTCAGTGTATAATTCAGTCTTATGCACCTGTGACCCAGGGTTATTCTGATTGGTTCAGTGTATAATTCAGTCTTATGCACCTGTGACCCAGGGTTATTCTGATTGGTTCAGTGTATAATTCAGTCTTATGCACCTGTGACCCAGGGTTATTCTGATTGGTTCAGTGTATAATTCAGTCTGGTGCACCTGTGACCCAGGGTTATTCTGATTGGTTCAGTGTATAATTCAGTCTTATGCACCTGTGACCCAGGGTTATTCTGATTGGTTCAGTGTATAATTCAGTCTGGTGCACCTGTGACCCAGGGTTATTCTGATTGGTTCAGTGTATAATTCAGTCTTATGCACCTGTGACCCAGGGTTATTCTGATTGGTTCAGTGTATAATTCAGTCTTATGCACCTGTGACCCAGGGTTATTCTGATTGGTTCAGTGTATAATTCAGTCTTATGCACCTGTGACCCAGGGTTATTCTGATTGGTTCAGTGTATAATTCAGTCTTATGCACCTGTGACCCAGGGTTATTCTGATTGGTTCAGTGTATAATTCAGTCTGGTGCACCTGTGACCCAGGGTTATTCTGATTGATTCAGTGTATAATTCAGTCTTATGCACCTGTGACCCAGGGTTATTCTGATTGGTTCAGTGTATAATTCAGTCTTATGCACCTGTGACCCAGGGTTATTCTGATTGGTTCAGTGTATAATTCAGTCTGGTGCACCTGTGACCCAGGGTTATTCTGATTGGTTCAGTGTATAATTCAGTCTTATGCACCTGTGACCCAGGGTTATTCTGATTGGTTCAGTGTATAATTCAGTCTTATGCACCTGTGACCCAGGGTTATTCTGATTGGTTCAGTGTATAATTCAGTCTTATGCACCTGTGACCCAGGGTTATTCTGATTGGTTCAGTGTATAATTCAGTCTTATGCACCTGTGACCCAGGGTTATTCTGATTGGTTCAGTGTATAATTCAGTCTGGTGCACCTGTGACCCAGGGTTATTCTGATTGATTCAGTGTATAATTCAGTCTTATGCACCTGTGACCCAGGGTTATTCTGATTGGTTCAGTGTATAATTCAGTCTGGTGCACCTGTGACCCAGGGTTATTCTGATTGGTTCAGTGTATAATTCAGTCTTATGCACCTGTGACCCAGGGTTATTCTGATTGGTTCAGTGTATAATTCAGTCTTATGCACCTGTGACCCAGGGTTATTCTGATTGATTCAGTGTATAATTCAGTCTTATGCACCTGTGACCCAGGGTTATTCTGATTGGTTCAGTGTATAATTCAGTCTTATGCACCTGTGACCCAGGGTTATTCTGATTGGTTCAGTGTATAATTCAGTCTGGTGCACCTGTGACCCAGGGTTATTCTGATTGGTTCAGTGTATAATTCAGTCTGGTGCACCTGTGACCCAGGGTTATTCTGATTGATTCAGTGTATAATTCAGTCTTATGCACCTGTGACCCAGGGTTATTCTGATTGGTTCAGTGTATAATTCAGTCTTATGCACCTGTGACCCAGGGTTATTCTGATTGGTTCAGTGTATAATTCAGTCTTATGCACCTGTGACCCAGGGTTATTCTGATTGGTTCAGTGTATAATTCAGTCTGGTGCACCTGTGACCCAGGGTTATTCTGATTGGTTCAGTGTATAATTCAGTCTGGTGCACCTGTGACCCAGGGTTATTCTGATTGGTTCAGTGTATAATTCAGTCTGGTGCACCTGTGACCCAGGGTTATTCTGATTGGTTCAGTGTATAATTCAGTCTTATGCACCTGTGACCCAGGGTTATTCTGATTGGTTCAGTGTATAATTCAGTCTTATGCACCTGTGACCCAGGGTTATTCTGATTGGTTCAGTGTATAATTCAGTCTGGTGCACCTGTGACCCAGGGTTATTCTGATTGGTTCAGTGTATAATTCAGTCTTATGCACCTGTGACCCAGGGTTATTCTGATTGGTTCAGTGTATAATTCAGTCTTATGCACCTGTGACCCAGGGTTATTCTGATTGGTTCAGTGTATAATTCAGTCTGGTGCACCTGTGACCCAGGGTTATTCTGATTGGTTCAGTGTATAATTCAGTCTGGTGCACCTGTGACCCAGGGTTATTCTGATTGGTTCAGTGTATAATTCAGTCTTATGCACCTGTGACCCAGGGTTATTCTGATTGGTTCAGTGTATAATTCAGTCTGGTGCACCTGTGACCCAGGGTTATTCTGATTGATTCAGTGTATAATTCAGTCTTATGCACCTGTGACCCAGGGTTATTCTGATTGGTTCAGTGTATAATTCAGTCTTATGCACCTGTGACCCAGGGTTATTCTGATTGGTTCAGTGTATAATTCAGTCTGGTGCACCTGTGACCCAGGGTTATTCTGATTGATTCAGTGTATAATTCAGTCTTATGCACCTGTGACCCAGGGTTATTCTGATTGGTTCAGTGTATAATTCAGTCTTATGCACCTGTGACCCAGGGTTATTCTGATTGGTTCAGTGTATAATTCAGTCTTATGCACCTGTGACCCAGGGTTATTCTGATTGGTTCAGTGTATAATTCAGTCTTATGCACCTGTGACCCAGGGTTATTCTGATTGGTTCAGTGTATAATTCAGTCTTATGCACCTGTGACCCAGGGTTATTCTGATTGGTTCAGTGTATAATTCAGTCTTATGCACCTGTGACCCAGGGTTATTCTGATTGGTTCAGTGTATAATTCAGTCTTATGCACCTGTGACCCAGGGTTATTCTGATTGGTTCAGTGTATAATTCAGTCTTATGCACCTGTGACCCAGGGTTATTCTGATTGGTTCAGTGTATAATTCAGTCTTATGCACCTGTGACCCAGGGTTATTCTGATTGGTTCAGTGTATAATTCAGTCTTATGCACCTGTGACCCAGGGTTATTCTGATTGGTTCAGTGTATAATTCAGTCTTATGCACCTGTGACCCAGGGTTATTCTGATTGGTTCAGTGTATAATTCAGTCTTATGCACCTGTGACCCAGGGTTATTCTGATTGGTTCAGTGTATAATTCAGTCTTATGCACCTGTGACCCAGGGTTATTCTGATTGATTCAGTGTATAATTCAGTCTTATGCACCTGTGACCCAGGGTTATTCTGATTGGTTCAGTGTATAATTCAGTCTTATGCACCTGTGACCCAGGGTTATTCTGATTGGTTCAGTGTATAATTCAGTCTTATGCACCTGTGACCCAGGGTTATTCTGATTGGTTCAGTGTATAATTCAGTCTTATGCACCTGTGACCCAGGGTTATTCTGATTGGTTCAGTGTATAATTCAGTCTGGTGCACCTGTGACCCAGGGTTATTCTGATTGATTCAGTGTATAATTCAGTCTTATGCACCTGTGACCCAGGGTTATTCTGATTGGTTCAGTGTATAATTCAGTCTTATGCACCTGTGACCCAGGGTTATTCTGATTGATTCAGTGTATAATTCAGTCTTATGCACCTGTGACCCAGGGTTATTCTGATTGGTTCAGTGTATAATTCAGTCTTATGCACCTGTGACCCAGGGTTATTCTGATTGGTTCAGTGTATAATTCAGTCTTATGCACCTGTGACCCAGGGTTATTCTGATTGGTTCAGTGTATAATTCAGTCTTATGCACCTGTGACCCAGGGTTATTCTGATTGGTTCAGTGTATAATTCAGTCTTATGCACCTGTGACCCAGGGTTATTCTGATTGGTTCAGTGTATAATTCAGTCTTATGCACCTGTGACCCAGGGTTATTCTGATTGGTTCAGTGTATAATTCAGTCTTATGCACCTGTGACCCAGGGTTATTCTGATTGGTTCAGTGTATAATTCAGTCTTATGCACCTGTGACCCAGGGTTATTCTGATTGGTTCAGTGTATAATTCAGTCTTATGCACCTGTGACCCAGGGTTATTCTGATTGGTTCAGTGTATAATTCAGTCTTATGCACCTGTGACCCAGGGTTATTCTGATTGGTTCAGTGTATAATTCAGTCTTATGCACCTGTGACCCAGGGTTATTCTGATTGGTTCAGTGTATAATTCAGTCTTATGCACCTGTGACCCAGGGTTATTCTGATTGGTTCAGTGTATAATTCAGTCTGGTGCACCTGTGACCCAGGGTTATTCTGATTGGTTCAGTGTATAATTCAGTCTGGTGCACCTGTGACCCAGGGTTATTCTGATTGATTCAGTGTATAATTCAGTCTTATGCACCTGTGACCCAGGGTTATTCTGATTGGTTCAGTGTATAATTCAGTCTTATGCACCTGTGACCCAGGGTTATTCTGATTGGTTCAGTGTATAATTCAGTCTTATGCACCTGTGACCCAGGGTTATTCTGATTGGTTCAGTGTATAATTCAGTCTTATGCACCTGTGACCCAGGGTTATTCTGATTGGTTCAGTGTATAATTCAGTCTGGTGCACCTGTGACCCAGGGTTATTCTGATTGGTTCAGTGTATAATTCAGTCTTATGCACCTGTGACCCAGGGTTATTCTGATTGGTTCAGTGTATAATTCAGTCTGGTGCACCTGTGACCCAGGGTTATTCTGATTGGTTCAGTGTATAATTCAGTCTGGTGCACCTGTGACCCAGGGTTATTCTGATTGGTTCAGTGTATAATTCAGTCTTATGCACCTGTGACCCAGGGTTATTCTGATTGGTTCAGTGTATAATTCAGTCTTATGCACCTGTGACCCAGGGTTATTCTGATTGGTTCAGTGTATAATTCAGTCTTATGCACCTGTGACCCAGGGTTATTCTGATTGGTTCAGTGTATAATTCAGTCTTATGCACCTGTGACCCAGGGTTATTCTGATTGGTTCAGTGTATAATTCAGTCTTATGCACCTGTGACCCAGGGTTATTCTGATTGGTTCAGTGTATAATTCAGTCTTATGCACCTGTGACCCAGGGTTATTCTGATTGGTTCAGTGTATAATTCAGTCTTATGCACCTGTGACCCAGGGTTATTCTGATTGATTCAGTGTATAATTCAGTCTTATGCACCTGTGACCCAGGGTTATTCTGATTGGTTCAGTGTATAATTCAGTCTTATGCACCTGTGACCCAGGGTTATTCTGATTGGTTCAGTGTATAATTCAGTCTTATGCACCTGTGACCCAGGGTTATTCTGATTGGTTCAGTGTATAATTCAGTCTTATGCACCTGTGACCCAGGGTTATTCTGATTGGTTCAGTGTATAATTCAGTCTTATGCACCTGTGACCCAGGGTTATTCTGATTGGTTCAGTGTATAATTCAGTCTTATGCACCTGTGACCCAGGGTTATTCTGATTGGTTCAGTGTATAATTCAGTCTTATGCACCTGTGACCCAGGGTTATTCTGATTGGTTCAGTGTATAATTCAGTCTTATGCACCTGTGACCCAGGGTTATTCTGATTGGTTCAGTGTATAATTCAGTCTGGTGCACCTGTGACCCAGGGTTATTCTGATTGGTTCAGTGTATAATTCAGTCTTATGCACCTGTGACCCAGGGTTATTCTGATTGGTTCAGTGTATAATTCAGTCTTATGCACCTGTGACCCAGGGTTATTCTGATTGGTTCAGTGTATAATTCAGTCTTATGCACCTGTGACCCAGGGTTATTCAGATTGGTTCAGTGTATAATTCAGTCTGGTGCACCAGTGACCCAGGGTTATTCTGATTGGTTCAGTGTATAATTCAGTCTGGTGCACCTGTGACCCAGGGTTATTCAGATTGGTTCAGTGTATAATTCAGTCTGGTGCACCTGTGACCCAGGGTTATTCTGATTGGTTCAGTGTATAATTCAGTCTTATGCACCTGTGACCCAGGGTTATTCAGATTGGTTCAGTGTATAATTCAGTCTGGTGCACCAGTGACCCAGGGTTATTCTGATTGGTTCAGTGTATAATTCAGTCTGGTGCACCTGTGACCCAGGGTTATTCTGATTGGTTCAGTGTATAATTCAGTCTTATGCACCTGTGACCCAGTGTTATTCTGATTGGTTCAGTGTATAATTCAGTCTTATGCACCTGTGACCCAGGGTTATTCTGATTGGTTCAGTGTATAATTCAGTCTTATGCACCTGTGACCCAGGGTTATTCTGATTGGTTCAGTGTATAATTCAGTCTTATGCACCTGTGACCCAGGGTTATTCTGATTGGTTCAGTGTATAATTCAGTCTTATGCACCTGTGACCCAGGGTTATTCTGATTGGTTCAGTGTATAATTCAGTCTTATGCACCTGTGACCCAGGGTTATTCTGATTGGTTCAGTGTATAATTCAGTCTTATGCACCTGTGACCCAGGGTTATTCTGATTGATTCAGTGTATAATTCAGTCTTATGCACCTGTGACCCAGGGTTATTCTGATTGGTTCAGTGTATAATTCAGTCTTATGCACCTGTGACCCAGGGTTATTCTGATTGGTTCAGTGTATAATTCAGTCTTATGCACCTGTGACCCAGGGTTATTCTGATTGGTTCAGTGTATAATTCAGTCTTATGCACCTGTGACCCAGGGTTATTTTGATTGGTTCAGTATATAATTCAGTCTTATGCACCTGTGACCCAGGGTTATTCTGATTGGTTCAGTGTATAATTCAGTCTTATGCACCTGTGACCCAGGGTTATTCTGATTGATTCAGTGTATAATTCAGTCTTATGCACCTGTGACCCAGGGTTATTCTGATTGGTTCAGTGTATAATTCAGTCTTATGAACCTGTGACCCAGGGTTATTTTGATTGGTTCAGTGTATAATTCAGTCTGGTGCACCTGTGACCCAGGGTTATTCTGATTGATTCAGTGTATAATTCAGTCTTATGCACCTGTGACCCAGGGTTATTCTGATTGGTTCAGTGTATAATTCAGTCTTATGCACCTGTGACCCAGGGTTATTCTGATTGGTTCAGTGTATAATTCAGTCTTATGCACCTGTGACCCAGGGTTATTCTGATTGGTTCAGTGTATAATTCAGTCTTATGCACCTGTGACCCAGGGTTATTCTGATTGGTTCAGTGTATAATTCAGTCTTATGCACCTGTGACCCAGGGTTATTCTGATTGGTTCAGTGTATAATTCAGTCTTATGAACCTGTGACCCAGGGTTATTTTGATTGGTTCAGTGTATAATTCAGTCTGGTGCACCTGTGACCCAGGGTTATTCTGATTGGTTCAGTGTATAATTCAGTCTTATGCACCTGTGACCCAGGATTATTCTGATTGGTTCAGTGTATAATTCAGTCTTATGCACCTGTGACCCAGGGTTATTCTGATTGGTTCAGTGTATAATTCAGTCTTATGCACCTGTGACCCAGGGTTATTCTGATTGGTTCAGTGTATAATTCAGTCTTATGAACCTGTGACCCAGGGTTATTTTGATTGGTTCAGTGTATAATTCAGTCTGGTGCACCTGTGACCCAGGGTTATTCTGATTGGTTCAGTGTATAATTCAGTCTTATGCACCTGTGACCCAGGATTATTCTGATTGGTTCAGTGTATAATTCAGTCTTATGCACCTGTGACCCAGGGTTATTCTGATTGGTTCAGTGTATAATTCAGTCTGCTGCACCTTACCGTAAATGTCACAAACACTCACCGTAAATGTCACAAACACTCACCGTAAATGTCACAAACACTCACCGTAAATGTCACAAACACTCACCGTAAATGTCACAAACACTCACCGTAAATGTCACAAACACTCACCGTAAATGTCACAAACACTCACCGTAAATGTCACACAGACGTCCCATTTGTCGGTTCTGGAGGGCTGGCAGATTGGTCAGACTTTGTCGAATATGCTGAGAATATCCCCGGGATGGGATGTGAATCACTGTCCTTCTCGAATTCTTGATTCTATTCCATTGAGATTTTAGTAACTGCAAATATAAGTTATTACCAAAGTAGGATTCAATAAATTAATTGTTGAATCCAATCCTAATCAAACAGTTATTATTTATCGAACGATTATCGACGAACTTATTGAAGCGTGTTTGCCTACATGTCTCCTATTCACATTGTATAAGAGACTAACGTTAGATCTCAGCATAAAGTTGTCCTTCTGTAAACGTCGAGTTTCGCTGAGTTGTTTTCTTATTCTCGATAATTTGGCGCTCATGATCCAAGATATCGCGATCATACCAGCGGCCCATTTCTGCTTCCGATACCTACGCAGATAGAATAATATTTAAACTACTTATTACATTTTGTAACATTAAGTATGTCTTTATTTCACGCAACGTACCTAACTGATCTAGACTTTGCTGACGACTTAGGGGACTGTCAGAATCACTAGAGGGAGACAAAAGGCTCCTCTGTTTCTATTAATGTAAAATTAAATTAATTAAACTCATTGGAGCAGGTTGCTTCTAGTGTTGGTCTTTTTGTAAACTCCAACAAGACTAAAATCATGATAGTGAACCTAGACAGCCCTCTATAAATGTCTGATCGTAAGGGCATAAGCTCTAGGGACGGCTTGCTTGAGCACATGGATGACTTCTGCTACTTGGGATTTGGATCATGGATCCGAAAGTCAGGTGAGGACCTTCGAATACATAAGGGAAAGGCACGGGCAGCCTTGAATAGGCTTTCCAGGATTTGGAAGTCACCGAGAATTAATCGGAAACTTAAGGTCCGGTTATTTAGAGCAGCAGTAGTTCCAGTACTCCTCTATGGGAGTCCATGCTGGGCTCTAACTGCTGGGGACACCAAATCTCTGGATGGCACATTCACAAGAATGCTACGCCGGGTTCATTGTGTCAAGTACAATGCACACATCTCCAACCAGACACTATATAACATTGGATGTGTTTCATTGGTTCCCCAAGCTTGACACGAGCGAGGGACGTGAGAGGTTTATTTTGTCATAAGATATAAACTTAACGTTGTTCTGAACGTTTACTGTATGACGTTAACAGTTCAATGTTTATGAATAATATTTTATGAAACTAATAGTCAGTTACTACAACAGTACTAATAAGTTCATACAGTAGTTAGAAGGAAATTGATATTTCAGGGTGCTATGAGTTCCCGATGATATAATTGCTGAAATCAACTCCCTCATGATGGATTCCACAACATTTGTTTCTAGGAAAGGTGGAAATTCATTAAAGGCGCCATGGGGTGATGCTCCTCAGCACAGCACAAGCTTGCTCTCAATTATTGCGTACTGCCGGCCGACCTAATGTGCGGTCCGTCTTTCTGTCCGGTCGTGCTTACTGTCCGGGCGGGTCTACTATCAGGCCGGGCCTACTGTCCGGCTGGGCCTACTGTCCGGCCGGGCCTACTGTCCGGCCCGGTCTTCTGGCGTCCGGCTGCTACAGTACTGTCCGGCTGTCCTATTCTCCGACCGGCCTGTAGTACCTACTGTCGGGTTCTCCCTGTCCTACTGTTTAGGTCAGCCTACTGTCCGGCCGGAAACTGACTCACCTTAGGTAGGCACTCCTCTCTTTATGACACTTCCACGTTGCCTGTATCTTAGTAGCAGCCCGAATTTCCCGACCATCTCCCTCAAATTGCTGCCCGGATTTTGAAATAATTGGTAACACATCGTTGAGATTAGCAATACAGCTCAAAAGATCCTGTAAATATTGACACAGTATCAAACTTAATCATTCAGTACACAAATTACAATTGATGAAAATTGAAAAATCAATAGACAAAAATAAGAAATGCGTGTGTATACAGTAGGCCTACGTGGAGTATGTAAGGGAAACGCATGAGGGAAAGGGATGGGCAGCATTTAATGGGGCAGTCAGACAGAATAGGGCCTGCAACAGAAACTTTAAGGTTGAATTATTTAGGGCAGCAGTAGTTCCAGTACTCCTCTATGGGATACAATGCTGGCCTCTAATTGCTGAGGACACCAAATCTCTGGATGGCACATTCGCATGAATGCTACGTCGTGATCACGGTGTAAAGTACATAGGCCGACAATGATCAGGGGCCTACATCTCCAAGCAGACACTGTATAACATTGGAGGTGTCTCATTGGTTCCCCCAAGCTTGACACTAGAACAAAGCCGCCACCGATTTGCAGGACATTGTTTTCGTCGTGAGGACCAGCATGTGACAATCTTGTGCTTTGGCGACCTCATGGAGTGAATAAGCATGGTGTGCAGCTCATGACTTTCGTGAGACGCCTTTTAAAGAAACTGGCTTAATTAATGAACGCCACATACTGTATAATTATAATATATAAATTATTTAGATAGATTGAATAAGACTATACAACACGAAGTGGGGACTTCGCGCAGCACTATACAACAGTATTATATTAATTTATATTACTTACAGGGAAATTACTATACCTAATTCTATACCTAAATCTAAAATTGAAAGTAATTCGCCATTAAACTACAACAAACTGTAGCTGAAATTCATGACTCTTTAGGTTGCCTTTTAAGCCACTCTTCACTTACCTGTGTAGTTGGAAGTTGATCCAATTCAAACCGGGACGCTATATCTGCCAGACGTTCACCGATTATGTAGGCCACCGGTACCGTGTACCGTGCCAGTAGAGCTGCTAGCTGACTCAACACTGAGCTAATGCTGCCCCACTGCAGGCAGTAGAGCTGTTTGAATGCATGGAACTGGGGGTTGGGGTCCACTATCAGGCCATTGTGTAAAGGGAAACAGGCTAATCCGGTGCCGCGGTCACGTGATGGTGGCGGCTGGAATAAATTTAGAAACTACAGGTAGAAAAGTAAACGAAACTGCCTATACTTTAACAACAAAAAACCCAATCTTAATCTGGGCTCGAACCCAGTTCTTTCATATCCTAAATCTGCCACTTAACGAGTGACCATCTATACCAAAGATATAATATCACCACTACAACAAAAATTACATTCTTTCTGAGGGTCCCTCTTTTCTACTACTACAACTACCTACCTCTCATAATCAACTTTGTATATAAAAAAATAACAAATAAATAAAATTTAAAAAATACCAGTGGACCATGACCATGTTCATGACCATAACAATAACCAATACACATTATAACTTATGGCTAGTGCTTCCTAACTGTATTTCTAACTGCGGCATTATTTCCGCGTGTCTCAAGAACTATGTCATTCTAACCTGGGGTTGTATTTCCGCAAACTCTACTACGTTAGATAGCATACGACCTTCCACATATGATCTCTCAGAAGCCGACCTATCCGAAATCGTCTTAGCCTCCGACTTGCTTCCGACTTGATCGGGAAGTTTACCCGTGGATGAGGAGTACACGGGGGGTTGTCCGAAGTGGGGATCCAACTGAAATAGTTAACAAACTCGGAATAAAAAAAAATAATTAATAATTCTTTTTTTTTTACGAACAATTTAATATATTTTGGTGCAATAAAAACCATCAGGGTATATAGCCGCATGTACTGTAGTAGGCCTACTGTATGTGATTGCTCTCCTAGCCTACTACAACGTCATTCTAATCAACACATCAAGTTTCCTCTGCATTTTTTTTTATTGTATCCACTATTATTGATTGGATTACTGATTTCTGAATTATAAGTAATACGACAACAAACTGAATCCATGATAGTTTGATATTTTGTTACAAATTGTGCTTCTTGAATTTGCAAAATAAACATTGAGGCAAGTTGTGAAACAGAGTGAAAAAATACACGAAATACACATAAGACACGCTTTTTTAATTTACGTAGGACTATTTCAGTTGCTTACTCGTTTGTTGACCAAAATTCAGAAATTGTGTTTTCAGTTTTTCACAAAACAAAACGCGCCAACACAATCTCAAAGCATTCGAACACATAGAATAGTATCTACCATATTTTATAACTACAGTATACGTTAGAAATGAAAAGTGCATTTTATAAATAAATGGTGTCATGACAGAACATCATAAGTTGATTTTTAGAGTCCAGAGATTATCGAACTAAAACGTTGATTTTATTTGAATAATTAATACATTGTTTTTTAAATATTTATTTAAGTACACCATGACCTGTAATCATAAAAGTAAAATGGAATAGTGCTTCTTCGGAGCAGTTTAGAATTACCAATGGAGTTAGACAAGGATCGGTGGCTTCACCAATCCTGTTTTGTGTTATTGTTAACAAGATGATAATCAAGTTGCGTCAATCTGGCGTTGGTTGTCACATTGGTTCAAGGTATTTCGGGATTGTTGTCTATGCAGACGACATTCTGCTTCTTTGTCCATCCATTCCGACGGGTCTTCAGTATATGGTTAACCTTTGTTCTGATTTGCCAGAAAAAAACAGAATGAAATTTAGTACCAACGTCGATCCTACAAAGAGCAAAACAACCTGTGTTCCATTTGCTGCTAAATGGTCCCCTCCGAGTTTCTAGATCGTGCTCAATGGTGACAAACTTCCATGGGTAAAAGAAATGAACCATCTCGGCAACATGTTCCACTACTCGAACAAGTTTGATAGAGATCTCTGTCTTAAACGGGGAAGTTTTATCGGGAAGATGAATTGTCTCCGCCAAGAATTATTTTTTGCACACCCAGCTACTCAGTCAGAATTGCATAGAGTTTATACAACTAGTTTCTATGGAAACGGATTCTGGGACATCTTTTTCGGATGCTTGTGTGCGGCTCGTAACTGCTTGGAACAAGAATTTGAGAACTACCTGGAATCTCCCATATAATACACACAGGTGCATCGTTGAACATCTGAATCCCTTCCAGCATCCTTTTGTCATGCTGTGTTCGAGATTTGTAGGGTTTGCAAAACGACTGTTATTGTCGATTATGAATAAGCCATCGTTATTCTTCCTTGCGAATCTATGTCTATTCGATTGTAGAATTGTTTCTGGTAGGAACCTATACAATATTGCAGCTAAGGTCAACGTAAACGTGAAGGATCTTAATTTTTTTTTAAACTACACCCCTCTTCGGGGTAATAAAACTTTTATTTCTCAATAAAATTTAAATAAAACCGGTCCAAACTAGAAATACTGTATATACATATGAATGATAATAATATGCTAGAGAACAATGTGAGTTATGGTTTATGTATTTGTATTTATGGTACTTTTGTGGTTAGTGGCCCAATGAGGACAACGATGGACATGATTTGCATTTGATTGCATGGTATCGATCTTGTGAGCTTTTGTGGCAGTATTTGCAGCAGCATTCAGGAGACAGTTCGTGGAATATAGTTCGTGGAAGGATCTTAATACGAACATGTTTAAGAGTGGTTTTGTAATCCTAGCGGATCAGATATAGTTAGGGTTGTAAGAGAATTAGTTGAGTGTCGCTATAACCTGTGTATCACCGCGCTTCACAAATGAGGAGCTGGACTATATTATATTAAAGTTTGTTTGTACGTCATAATTCCCTTAACTTAAATTATTATATTGTGCTATTTTTATGTATATATTTTTTTATTCTTCTTCCTTTGGTACATTATATTATATTTACTACTACTGTACGTAAGACAATGTGTATTTTTATTTTCTATATTTCCTTTCCGTATCTGTGTGCTACATTCGTTTGATCGTATGCACGAATAATAATAATAATAATAATAGTGTCATTTTTTGATGACACGGACCCCCGCCCAAATTTTTCTACAAATCTTTATCATATTGCTTGAAATTTGAAACACCACTAGTTCCACTCACCGTCGTTGACCCCATGAAGCCGGAAATTTCAATTTCGCCTTAAAATGTTTTTTAATAAGCGTTTTAAAAAAGTGTCTTTCGCGTAATCGCACCCTCCGTGTCGTGGCCATTCTTCACATTAGTCGTAATTTTTCTTATCATTAGAAAGCTTGCGTTGCAAGGATTCAAAATATGTAACAATATCTGAATTTCGTTGAGAATCAGCTGAGATAAAGGCTTCCAAAGATTTCAAGAATTATCGTTCGCTGCAGGCCATTTATTCTATTTAATAAATACACAATGTTCTGGAACAATTTGTTTATGTATGATTAGCTACGCAATCAC
>JAUCBJ010002468.1:0-19908 GCA_032718475.1 Nemertoderma westbladi
ACAGGCAGCAGGAAGTTGGCCAGGGCCTAATAGTACTCAGGCTAACCTGAATACTGCTTGCATTTTCCATCCCCCCCTGGCCCTTATCAACTATGAAATTATTCCCGTACCCTGTAAGTTGCCCCAAAGTTCGCCCATAAATCGCCCCCAGTTTATTGAATGTGCCCAAACACCCATGGTCCCGCACCCAGTTGTAATATCGGAATAATCAATTTTAAATAAATACAAAATTATTCAACTCGCGTTATGGAAAGTGTGAAATACCGCGCACAATAAGGTTTATATTTTGAAGGAATTAAAACAAAATCAATAGAACTCCAGTAACTCAACATCCGGTATTAGTTTATTCCAAATAAACCTACATTTAATTTATTATCGATTCACAAAATAAAACCAATTAATTTGTTACTTTAAATCGCACAACAACATTGTAATTATCGTTTCAGTTTCAGTTTATAGAGTGAGTAACTCAGGAGTCTAGAAGAAGTAGAAAACTCCAACTATTGGTAGAATGAACGCAGTCATCGAGACTCGGTTGGTATCAGCGGCGTTCGGTTTCGGTTTATCTTTGTTACAGAGATCGGCGGCAGCAGCAAACAAAAGTGACATCGGTTTCATTTGGTAATCCAGAAAGTTCATACGATTTTTTCATTATTCCTTGTCTTTTATGCCCTTCCTCACATACCTTTTGATAATCCTCGTCTATGCATTGTTTGACAACGTCCTTTTCCCCTTCGAAAGTGGCGGTCAACTAAATAACAACAAATATTAATAAATGAAAGTAGATAGCGGGACAATGATAGGTACATGTATTGCAAAAATTATTAAATTATCACATAATCTCAACTCCCCCTGCGGGAGTTGAATATTAATAAATAAACCATGCAGAACCATTAAAGTAATTAAAAGTCATATTTCATACAATACCGGTAGGCTTAATAGGCCTACATCAGTACTGTAGGGCTAACTTACAGTAATATAAATAATTATTTGACAATAATAATAAATAACTAACGCATTTGAAACAGGGCTGGGGAACTGGTTCTGCGGTTGTCTCGGTTTCCGTAAACTTTGTAAAATATAAGTCATCCCAGTCGGTAATTCCGCATTCGCGTCCGCTACAGGTCCCTCAACTCCATCTATACACTTCAACGCCTCGCTGCTTCCCACAGCTACAGCCAGCATCAACCAGTAGTTGTACATCGCAAAGTTCACTTAGTATATTATCTAGGATGCAGTACACCGAATAAATTGTTTATTCGTTAAATAAAATAACGGCTATATTCTACCTTTATGAGCTTCTATGGTAACAGTACAATTTAAATAGGCCTATTAATTAAATAATAGGCCTATAAGCTGTAGTAATAATTCCTAAGATGTACCTAAGAGGATATTAGACCTACTGTACTGTATTATTGTAATTGCTTGTACCGTTAGGCCTAGCCATTTATTCACCGGTACCAGAAACTTACTGATACAGGAAGTCTGAATTAAACTTCACCGCACCCTTCTGGCAGTATAAACTGAAAGTAAAGGTTACCGGTAGCTGATACTGAATTAAATGCACAGCTGCAACATTATTGTGATTATATGCCTGGGACGGTGGCTATTAATCGCTCGGGGCAATACCCACAAAAGTCCACCCCCCCCCCCCCCCCCCCCCCCCCCCCACCAAAATATGTTATTAGTAATTAGCCCCCCCCCGCACAAAATAAAAAAACCAAAACACGCAATAGAATAGTCAAGAATTCAAATTTTCGATCTAGTTTTTCTCAAAACAGGCCTTTTTGAGTAAAGGTTGAAAACCTGCGTTTCTAGACTAATTCGGACCTCCTGAATCCGACTAGGGAGGTTGTCACCCGTTATTTTTAGTTCTAGTATATTTTATTGCCATGGAAACATTGCACATCAGCAACAAGCGAATCGGTAAAGATTTTAACATAAAATCGAAGTTTCGCAGCCTATAAAAGTCTAACCGTAGTAGTCGAGTCAATCTAGCAAAAAACCCATAAGTAGTAGTAGTCGAGTCAATCTAGCAAAAAACCCATAAGTAGTAGTAGTCGAGTCAATCTAGCAAAAAACCCATAAGTAGTAGTAGTCGAGTCAATCTAGCAAAAAACCCATAAGTAGTAGTAGTCGAGTCAATCTAGCAAAAAACCCATAAGTAGTAGTAGTCGAGTCAATCTAGCAAAACACCCATAAGTAGTAGTAGTCGAGTCAATCTAGCAAAAAACCCATAAGTAGTAGTAGTCGAGTCAATCTAGCAAAAAACCCATAAGTAGTAGTAGTCGAGTCAATCTAGCAAAAAACCCATAAGTAGTAGTAGTCGAGTCAATCTAGCAAAAAACCCATAAGTAGTAGTAGTCGAGTCAATCTAGCAAAAAACCCATAAGTAGTAGTAGTCGAGTCAATCTAGCAAAAAACCCATAAGTAGTAGTAGTCGAGTCAATCTAGCAAAAAACCCATAAGTATTTCGCAATCAATCCGAACAACACTATATTACCTTATTAATGACCAAAAAAAGTCTATAAAATTTTATTTTGCGAATCATATGTTTATTCATGGAAAAAATACTGCGTAAATTTGCATAAGACAAGCCAAACAAAAGGAACATTAGGGAAAAGTAAGTAGCAAATTGGTGATGATGTTCCAGAATAATTTAATTAATTTCACAATAAGCTGTGATTCAATGGGAAATCAGTAATATTTACACAGGCGTGTTACTAAGTAATTGCTATATCTCGGAAACTAGAAGTCGCATAAAATTTTTAAATATATCAAAAACTTCACTTTATATTGAGGAAAACGTTGTAAAAAAATTATACAATTCCACTGCAAGGAAATTTCATAATTTCCATTAATGTTAGTGAAGATTTTTCACATAATTAAATTGTGATTGCTCTATTGATTTTATGTGTAATTTATTTATTTGTTTTAGTTTGCAAACCACAATAGTTTATCATATAACAAATACATTTTTTGTTGATAAGGGTTTTTGAGGTCGATAAATCCGATGTGCGAGGTTACATCCACCCGTTTAGTAGAGAAGTTGTGTAAATAAGATCCTTATATTGTACCAGCAAAATTGGTATTAAAAATGGTTAAATTATTAGACAAATTTCCGTAGCTCTGGAAACTAAATTGGTAACTATATAGAAGTGCATACTTCTGTCAATCGATATTCATTAGAGTAAAGTTTGTCTGTACCAAATTTGGAGAAAATCCCACCAGTAGACCCCTTGTTGCTATGTAAAATCCATGTTGCAAAGGAAAGAAACAGGAAATTGAAGGTGATCCGCATAATATATTTTTATAGACTTTTTTTGGGGGAATTTAACAAGGTAAATGTAGAATAAAAAAAATTGGTTTGGACTAATTGCGAATTTGTTATGGGTTGACCCCCTTTTTCGGATAGATTGACTCGCCTATAGGTCGAAATGGAAAACTTGACTTTAAATTCGGAATCAGCGACCCCAAATTGACGTAGAAAAATTTCGGCTGAGATTTTGAGAAAGAAATTTGTGCTCTAAAAATCGCAACAAACTTGTCAATCAAATCCGAAAATTTGGTATCTCCGATTTTGCTGAAATTAGGTTCACCTGTAGCGATTGTTATTATAAGGTTTATATTTTGAAGGAATTAAAACAAAATCAATAGAACTCCAGTAACTCAACATCCGGTATTAGTTTATTCCAAATAAACCTACATTTAATTTATTATCGATTCACAATAATAAAACCAATTAATTTGTTACTTTAAATCGCACAACAACATTGTAATTATCGTTTCAGTTTCAGTTTATAGAGTGAGTAACTCAGGAGTCTAGAAGAAGTAGAAAACTCGGTAGAAAACTTGGTAGAATGAACGCAGTCATTGAGACTCGGTTGGTATCAGCGGCGTTCTGTTTGTCGGTGTTCTGTTTGTCGGTGTTCTGTTTGTCGGCGTTCTGTTTGTCGGTGTTCTGTTTGTCGGCGTTCTGTTTATCAGCGGCGTTGCAGAGATTTGTGTTGCAGCAATTCAGAGTGGCGGCGGCTGCTGGTAATTGTTTAAAAACTTCCTCAATGTTGCTTTTCTCCCTGTCTTGATATTTCTTGTCGTTACAATTAGTAGCTCCGAATTCCTCTAGTTGCTTATCTGTCGCACAATTTTTGAAGATGTCATCTCTCCCTTTCCAAGTTACTGTATACTATATAACAAATGCTTATAATTAATTATAAATAAATTACTGCAAATCCGCCCGTTCTACATATTATGGTAGGCCTAATAAATACGGGCAATAGTTCCGCCTGTCCCCACATATTCCGTTTTTTTCTAGGTATTTTTAAGCAGTTTTTTTTACATGTATTAATGTTCTAGAAGCTTCTAGCGGCATAAAAATATATTTAATTTTTTTATGGTAGCTAGTATTTTATGTCTAGCTAGTGGTTTTAAAAAATTTACAAGCTATTTTCAAGCGCAGTTATATTTTTCTCAAAAAATAAAAGATGCAGTATCTAATGAAACATGACAATAAAACTGCCACTAAACAATAACTGGAATTGAAAAGAATAAAAGAAAAAAAGATGGGAAGAAATCCATTCATGGAGATAATAAAGAAATAAAAGCAACCTACCCTGTTGATTAAATCAAATACTGTTTAGTAAATACAACCTATAGGGAGAAGTTGAAAGCAATATCATTGGGCAATGTATATATTATGATCTATGGTATGGTATGGTATGGTATGGTATGGCATGGCATGGCATGGTATGGTATGGTATGGTATGGTATGGTATGGCATGGCATGGCATGGCATGGTATGGTATGGTATGGTATGGCATGGCATGGCATGGTATGGTATGGTATGGTATGGTATGGTATGGTATGGTATGGTATGGTATGGTATGGTATGGTATGGTATGGTATGGTATGGTATGGTATGGTATGGTATGGTATGGTATGGTATGGTATGGTATGGTATGGTATGGTATGGTATGGTGTATGGTATGGTATGGTATGGTATGGTATGGTATGGTATGGTCTGGTATGGTATGGTATGGTATGGTATGGTATGGTATGGTATGGTATGGTATGGTATGGTATGGTATGGTATGGTATGGTATGGTATGGCATGGTATGGTATGTATAGGCAAAAATTTAAAATTTTTTGACACTAGTATAGTATGGCTTGTATTTTTGATTGTTTTTTTTATTGGTGAATGTTCTAGAAGATATTTTTTTAATGGTGGCTAATGTTTTTTACTAGCTAGTATTTTTGAAAATACAATAACAAAAAATAAAAACATGTTGACATTGTTTTAGAGTGTTTTTTTGATATTGGTGAATGTTCTAGAACCTTAGTAGTTATTTTTTATGGTAGCTAGTGTTTTTTTACTAGCTAGTATTTTTGAAAATCACAAAAAATAAAAACGTGGTAATATTGTTTTAGAGTGTTTTTTGATATTGGTGAATGTTCTAGAACCTTAGTAGTTATTTTTTATGGTAGCTAGTGTTTTTTTACTTGCTAGTTTTTGAAAATGAAAACAAAATTAAAAAAATTAAAATACACTGTAAACTGTTATAATATCATCAATATTTTTGGTTATTACCCTAATATATTCTGCAACAGTTTAAACCTGAAATATCAATTTTTTCACATTTTTTACATAATTTCAAAAAATACTACCTAGGTAAAAAAAAACACTCGCTACCATAAAAAACATAGTTCTACTAATGTTCTAGAACACTTACCAATAACAAAAATAAAAAGAGGAGTCCAGAAAATATACAAAAAATGTCATATTAAAATTTACAATTTTTGCTTAAGGCCATGATGCACCACAGGAGCGGCCGCGGCCACTTTTTAAGAATAGAACACATTAGTTTCTATGGGTGATGATACACGACAAATGGCTGCTGCCGCACGCGGCTCCTCTGGTGTATCATACTAAAAGTCGCCACTCACATCGCTCGCCGCTCCTGTGGTGCATCATGGCCTTAATATATACCACAGTAATGTAATGGGTACTAGTGTAGCCCGTGTCACCTTTAGTAAAATTTTTTAATAGCTGTTTTGGGCTGTTTTTGGTTGCTGTTTTTGGTTATTGATTTATGTTCTGGAACATATTGTGGACTCATTACATGATAAAATTGTGTGGTAGCTAGTGTTTTTGATGTTAGCTAGTGTTTTTTTCATTATTTTTCATTTTCATTTTTCATACGTTAGGCCTATATTTTATTTTCTTGTTAATTTTCTTTTTCTTGTCTTTATTTTCTTTTTTTGTGGTAGCTAGTGTTTTGGTCTCGGTCGGTCTGTTGATGGTCATTCTGGTATACCAATACTCAGGGGTGGTCAGTCCATATCACCCCCTGGTGTCAGTCAGTGCGGTTTACCAATAGGGAGCCTATCCACAAACATATTGGATGATCCATCAGTAGACATGGAATGTGCATATGGAGCTAAACTGACCCACAACAAAGACCAAAGTGCTGAGTCTGTGTGGCATAAACGATGGTGCCAGGTGACGAATAACATTGTACCATCACTATGCATTGTTCCCGGAGGTGCAGTTGGCTAACACCTTGTGACAGCTCTGTCCAGTGAGGTTGAAAACCTGGCATCAGATGTAACAACCTCCGAGCGCATTTTGTTGTTTGAGTCCCTTATGCTACAACGGGAGAAAGCCATAATAAGGGGTTCCGATATCCACCGACTACTGCAGTGTAGAATCGACACGTGGCGTGAAGAGAAATTCGACGAACTCATATGAGTGAATTTAAGCGCTTCAATCGTTTAAACAAAACAAAAAGAGGCTCCAGAACAAGTATTTACCAAACTCATGCTCCAAGGCAGAGTCCGAGCAGCTGTGAGCTGGGTTACTGAGAGAAGTGTGGGATGAGTATTAGACCCCCTATCAGAGATTGAAATCAATGGTGAAGTTAAACAGGTGCTGGATGTCCTTCAATGCAAACACCCAGACTCATCACCACCGAAACTGGATAGTCTGTTCGGTTATAATATGGTAGATCTTCCAACTATGGTGCCAGTTGATATTACTGCAACTCATGTGGAAGCAGCTGCCCATAAACTACAAGGCGGCGCCGGACCGGGTGGGGCAGATTCAGTTCATTGGCGTGATATGCTCCTCTACAGAGGCTCCCAGATTGAGCGACTACGTGAGGCAGTAGCTAGTCTTATCCGAAGGATAGCCAATGGTAGCATTGAATGGGTGACTATACGAGTAGACTAGTAGACTGATTGCGTTAAACAAGTGCCCCAGGGTACGTGCAATATGGATAGGGGAGTCACTAAGACGGGTTATGGGGAAGTGTATGGCTGATGCAACAGGGGGCGATGTGCAAGAACTCTGTGGTGTCGACCAACTGTGTAGTGGGTTGTCTGCCAGAATGGAGTCAGCTATACATGTCATTAGAGACCTCTGGGATGAACACATCACTCAGGGATGGAGAGTGTTATTAGTCGATGCGAAGAATGCTTTCAATTCCATCAATAGAATCACAGCTCTGTGGAATATTCGAATTTTTTGGCACCGATGTGCTCGATTCAATTTTAATAGCTACCGAGGTTACTCAATTCTGGTTCTTCATGGGGTTCAGCATCAATGTGGATGGGAGTGGTATTGTGAATGGTACCAGGACTTAGGTGGACTCGGTGATAACAGTCACCTAAATCAGTATATATCTTCAAAGGTTTCCAAGTGGGAGGCTGATGTAGAACACCTTGCAGAGATTGCAGTCAACCAACCACAAGCCGCTTACTCAGCCATAACATGCTCACTGCAATTTCAGTGGGGATTCCTCCAGCGAGTGATGCCATCTAGCACAAAGCAATTGTATACACCTATAAAGAACGCCGTGCGTGACAAGTTCCTTCCAGCGATTAGGGGTGGTTCAGTTTCCAATGTGGAACGGAAGCTGCTTTCCATACCAGTAGGTAAAGGGGCTTGGGAATCCCTGAACCGATTCTGACAGCAAATACATCACTAGAGACTTCTCGATCCGCAATGCAAGTGGCGTGTGAGGCAAACAAAAGTTAATCAGAAATTAACTTTTACAAACATGGATGCTCCATGAGGGAGGCACGGCAATCCCACTCCAAGCAGGCATCTCAGTCAACAACATCCTTGAATCTGTGCAGAACGAATTACCCCCATCTCGTCGACGAGCGTTTGGTAGGGCCTCATCATCGACTTCAAGTTGGTTGACAGCACTTCGCTCAAGTTACAAAACTTCGATCTGGCAGTCAATGAGTTTAGGGATGGACTCTGTCTTCGCTATGAGCGCCCTCTAGTGGGTGTACCCACCATTTGTGATGATTGCAGTTCAGCCTTCATGCTCCCGCAAGCCTTGGATTGCAAGGGTGGGTTAGTTACATTGCGTCATAACGAGGTGCGAGATGCCCAAGGTGGGCTCTTTAGCCTAGTCTTCTCTGAGGCATCAGTAGAGAGATTTCAAAGAAATTTGAGAATTTAAGAGATTTGCTGTATACATACTATGCTAGTATGGTTATACATACTATACTAGTACCAGCTACACTAGTACCAATGTAATACCATATCATTGAATTAATAAAAAATAAAAAAAAATTAAAAATTTTCCACTTTTTAAAAATGTTCTAGAACAAAATATAACTTGTTCTAGATCATAATTAAAAAAAACGTATTATGAATGTTCTAGAACACTTTACTCAAAGACTAAAAGGTAACAAACAGCTAGCATACTTGTACTTTTGGTATACAATTAAAATGGGGGGACGGGACGAGCGGAACTCTAGCCTAAATATGGTACTGGTAGACCAATAGGAACTTATTGTAAATCGTTAATTATTGATTTAAAGCAATAATTAATTAATGTAACTAACGCATTCGACACAGGGGTCCTTAATAGGCATTACTATATTATTGGTAGGGAGTACCCACTTTTTGACCATTTAGTCCGGCAGCCACAAAGGTATACCGAAAATTTTTGGACGGATTTAATTTTTTTGATGTTTTGAGTTCTATAGGTCCCACTTAATGAGGAAATGGCGATTATAACATTTTTGACTTTGGGCATTTTGAAATAACGACCTAGTTGCTAAGGACCACGTAATTCTCATTTAAGGCATAGCAACTGCAAAACAGCACGTCATAATGGATTAAAATCTTCTACAAAGTCAATTTAGTTCATTTACGAAAAATTGCCAATCTTTTTTGTCCGATTTTTAGATCCTGTTGCTATGGAGACGGCATTAAAGTTTAGTGTTGCGATTTCAATCGCCTTTAATTATACCATTAGTTACAAGAATATGCAGGAAAGTTAGATAAATTATGTTTATTTTATTAGCGTGGCCTTTCTGTAACTTTGACAAGGTAAAGAATCTATATTGGGCTGATATTTATTTCCTAACCTGACATGTTTGAGTGTTAACATAATTATTAAAGATTACAAATTTCAGCGATTATAATATTCAGCTGATGTTTCTACGGTAACTATATTTGTTATTTCCAGTTTAGCTCCTTTCTACTGTACTGTGCATCTCTTTTTATTGTACCCGTCTCATAAATCGATACCGTAAGGGATAGTACAGATAATAAAGTGCAGAAGTACCTTAGCAAAGTAGATTAGAGTGGATTTTACTGTATGTTCCTGTGTTCCATATTTCAAAAGTACGATATAATAATATTTATATATACCAAATTTTGAGTTGGGTACTACATACTTTGAGTCACAGATCCGTATAACAATACATTTTTATAACATAAACCATTGTTACCATGTTTCAAGATATTTATATTTAACCATATAAATATTTAAACAGTACGATTTAATCAACAGGGTAGGTTGCTGTTATTTCTTTATTATCTCCATGAATGGATTTCTTCCATCTTTTCATTTACTCTTTTCAATTCGTGTTATTGTTTAGTGACAGTTTTTTAACTTTGCAAGTAACAATCTAGAATCAATCTACAATCAAGTAACAGTTCTAGAATGTCATACTGCATCTTTTATTTTTTGAAAAAAATTAAACTGCGCTTAAAAATAGGTAGTAAATTTTTTTTAAAACACTAGCTAGACAAAAAATATAGGCCTACTAGATCCCATAAAAAAATTAATATATTTTTTTGCCGCGGGACATGTTCTAGAACATTGTCATATGCAAAAAAAAAATGCTTAAAAATAGCTAGTAAAAAAATATGTAGATAGTATGTGTACCCATAAACGTTATTTTGTTTTGTAGTAGCTAGTTCTTAAAGCTCTTGCTTTTTCAAAAAATAATAGCTAACTTTCAAAATCGTTCATCACAAACAACATTCATGAGGTATGGCAAGAGTAAAGGAGGTATTATTGGTATTACCTTAAAACCTGAGGCATTAAAAACATGGTCACTGTCATTACACACCACTGGTGCATTGGTACAGAGCCTCACAGAAATGGTGGAGATTAATTCAAATGAAGACCACCTTATTCATAAGGAAGAATTTAACGCTAGGGTTAATAGTGACACCATTGATAGGAATTCATTAAAGCAGCATTTGGAGCTTTATATCAACCCTCTTGACCCAGAAAGTCACCCAAGGACAGGGATCATTAACATTTATTCAGGAAAAATTATCAATGTTGCCAATATGAACGTTGATGAAGCCATAAGCATAGGCCATTCGCAGATGATTGAATTTCAGAGAAGTTGGCCAGATGGATTTCATAATCCCATTACTCGTAAGGTAAGTTACTATTAAGTGTCTTTTGCATCGCCATCCCATATTAGTCCATCAACAATGTTATGTTACTTAGCAATTACAGTAAGGGAAAGGAACAGGAAACAAAGGTACGCTAGTCTACCGAAACAAATAAGGGAGAGTCACAGGTTGCATGTTCATGCCTGAACCTGATGCTTCTTTTTTGCCATTAATTGTGATTGTGACGATTTTCTTCCGAGGTTTAAATTTTGTCTGCGTAAAGAGTACAACCCCTCCCCCCTAACATCACCTATCTGTAGCGAGAGAGTTGATTTCTGCCCTTTAACATTTATTCATCTAAATATCCATAACCTTAGATCATTGTAATGATGATGGGGTGATGATAACTCCACCTACTGGCTCCAGAAGTCGAGGAAATCCTGCCAAGTACCTAACTGATCTAGACTTTGCTGATGACTTAGGAGTACTCTCAGAATCATTAGAGGGAGCCCAACGGCTCCTCAGCTCATTAGAACATGCTGCTTCTAGTGTTGGTCTTTTTATTAACTCCAGAAAGACCACAATTCTGACAGTTAACTTTGAAAGTCATCAGCAAGTCTCTGATCGGATGAGCATAAGCTCAAAGGATGGTATGCTTGAGCATGTGGACGACTTCTGTTACCTGGGATCATGGATCCGGAAGTCAGGTGAGGACCTTCGAATACGTAAGGGAAAGGCATGGACAGCCTTGAATAGGCTTTCCAGGATTTGGAAGTCACCGAGAGTTAATCGGAAACTTAAGGTCCGATTATTTAGAGCAGCAGTAGTTCCAGTACTCCTCTACGGGAGTCCATGCTGGGCTCTAACTGCTGAGGACACCAAATATCTGGATGGCACATTCACAAGAATGCTACGCCGGGTTCATTGTGTCAAGTACAATGCACACATCTCCAACCAGACACTATATAACATTGGAGGTGTCTCATTGGTTCCCCCAAGCTTGACACTAGAACAAAATCGCCTCCGCTTTGCAGGACATTGCTTTCGCCGTGAGGACCAGCCAGTGCATAATCTTGTACTTTGGCTGCCTCATGGAGTGAATAAGCATGGTGGACAGCCCATGACTTTCTTGAGACGCATCTTAAAGGACACTGGCCTTAAAGATGCGGATGATCTAGCAAATGTCATGGGTGATAGGGAGTTGTGGCGGTGCAATTTTGTTGACAAGCCGGCACAGCATTCTTAAAAATGCAGCTGCAATGCAGCATGCCGATCCTAGTAGTAGTAGTATCTAAATATCCATAACTAAACCCATATTCCATTTAGTGCCAAAGAATACATAATAAAAACATTTATTTATAACTCCAGGTGACTACAATGGAGGTAAGTAAACATCATATTAAATTGGGCGATAAAAAACTATTTAATACAGAGTTGATCTACTCGCGGTATATTGCATTACAAGAGAGTAGCAGGATATCAATTAAACGAGAAACACTACTCTCTTATGAACTGTCTTCAGTGCCACTCTCAATGTTTCTGGAAAACGGAGATATGCGTCCAGCTGCTTCTAAATGTGACTTAAAGAACCGATTGAAAGTTGAGATACCTGAAATTACAGTGGATATTTCTTACCAAGTAGTTGATGCGTCAGCAGTTCTGTGGGTGGTACCCTGGCCAACAAACGGGACTGTAGGTGATTTTATTGCATCGTTTTTGAAGTATGTGGGAAATATGCTGAAGAAAAGTAATGTGTACTTAGTTTTTGACAGGTAAGTAAGTGACCAAAGTTTTTATTATAAAAAAAGTACAATAGAACACAATATTAATCTATAACAATATTCAGGGGACCATTACCCAAATCTACTTTTTTATTTATATAGCTACTATTCTGAAATTTTAACACAATGATATGTGATCTTTTACAACGAATAAAACTGACTTTTTAACAGTAATGAATATCATATCTCTCAATTCAAATATGTTTTACAGATACTATGACTTAAGTGCAAAGGCAGCTACTAGAAGCAAGCGAGTTAGCACAGGAAGTAGAAAATATAACCTTCAAGGAAATCTGAAGCTCCCATTGAAGGACGTTCTTCTAACTGTAACCTTTAACAAGAAACAAATCATACAAATGATATGTCAAGCACTAAAGACGAATTTAAAGTTGCATAGTGAAAACTCCTCTAACATTCTTGTTGTTACCGGGCAAAATTCTGTACCATTCGAAATAAGTTCCATTGGCGTCCATAGTGAGCGGAAAGACATTGAGATATATCATGAAGAGGCAGATGTTATATTGGTCCATCAGGCAATTTCTTTGTGCAAAGAAACATCTGCAGGCATAGCCATTATCTCAGACGATACCGATGTATTTGTTCTATTATTACATTTTTATTTGAGGGAAAGTATAACCAATTCAATTTTCATAAAATCCCCGATAAAAAACCGTACCGCAGTGATAGACGTGGGAGAAACAGTAAAAATGCATCGTGGTATCATAGGAAATCTTTTGGGAGGCCATGCTTTATCTGGGTGTGACACGGTTGCGAGTATGTTTGGGATTGGCAAAGCTAAAGTCATCAAGGCTTTGGAGAAAGGACTCACTCTTTCTTGTTTGGGAGAAATGGAAGCACCGCAATCTACAGTCTTAAAGGAATGTACCAACTTTATTTCTGACTGCTATGGATATGCCAACAGACAACATGAGCCAGTTAAGACAAAAGATGTGGACAGAAAAAACAATCACCAGCTGTGCAAAGCTGCAAACAATACCACCGACCACTGAATCCTTCACAGAGAACGTGAAAAGAGCCCATTTGCAAGTAATGGTGTGGAAGAACGAACACAATGGAAATTAGACCACCTAGTGTAGACCCCAGAGAATATGGGTGGATAATAGCCAACAATCAACTTTCCCCGATTGCAATACCTGAGGGCATACCACCAGCTCCGGAATGCATTTTGCAATTAATTCGGTGTAGCTGTTCTTCCAAAATCCCTTGTAAATCGCAGAAGTGCACCTGCAGAAAAAACCAAACTGATTGCTCAGAGTTCTGCAATTGCAATAAAGATTCATGCGCAAACATTTCGTAATCTAATATTATATTATAATCAAACAATGAATAATATAAAATGCATAGTCTCCATATTCGCCATGCATTAAATACATTTTATAAATTTAGCATTAAAAAAGTGTCATGCTTAAATAAACAAGCTGGAGACAAATGATTTATATATACATTTTAAGGTAATAATTTCCTGTCAAGGTTTTAAATGCTTCAGATGTGATGTCCGCAATAAATTACTGTAGTTTCCATGAATACGGGTATTTGTTGCCAACCATACTTTTACACAAAATTGATGTGGTGCATAATATTTAGGGAAAAACATTATTAACAAAGTGCACAGACGAACAAAAAACAAATATATCATTAAGCATAGTACCGGTAGTTTTCATTTGGAAAGATACAGCGATAGTTGTAGTGCCTTCGTTACCATAGCAACACTTCAATAGTTTCTCTAAAATTTTCATATTTTCGATCAAAATTACAACCACTTCAAGCCTAACAGATAATCGCCATTCTGATTGCTAAGCTTTCAAAGAAATTTCTCATTACGATTTGTAGAAAAATTAGGGGGGGGGGGGGGGGGGGGCGTGTCACTGAATTACGACACTATATTCTGGGACATGGTGTAGTATAGTATCTACAGTATGCCCAAATTTTTTATTTTTATTTTTTAGATTAAAAGATTTCTGACATGTTGTTTGGCTTTGTATTATCAATTTTATTCTAGAATTATATATTTTTGTTGCTATGGTTAAATAAATAAAATAAATTTCAATTTATTTCAATTTTAATTTATTTCTTATTGTAATGCTTATTTATTTCTTATTCTTATTGACAAATATATTTGAGGATTAAATTATATTTTTAATTTTTTTACTAGCTAATAAAAAGTACTAGCTAACATAAAATCAATATTACTAGCTACCATATTTTTGTCAGATGGCCAAATATTTGTTCTAGAACAAGAAACATCATAATAAAATACATTTTCACAAGAAAAAGTTGGTCAATTTAGTTTTAAATTTTTAAATTATGATCTTTTATCACTAGCTAATATAAAGTAGGCCCCGTCTAGCTAAAGCAATTACTGGCTACCATCTTACTGTCAGAGGGTAAAATATTTGTTCTAGAACTAGAACAAAAAACCTCCTGATATATTATTATAAACCGATAATCACTAATAATTTTAAACATTTTTTTTTAATTTGGGCATAGATACTATACTAATGCCATTATCATAATAATAATAATAATAAGTATTTATAAAGAGCCAATACGCTGTGTTCTAGACGCTTACGGTTACAGTATATATACAAATGACCCGACGTACAATTAATTACACACAGTGTGTACACACATGAATATGATAAAAAGAAAAATTGTTGTTAATAAAATCCATTAAAATCGAATGAGTTGAAATAAAAATCATTAGGTTTTTTTGTTTTAGAACATAAATGTCATCTTCTGTGAGACGTTAGCTATTGTATTTTTTTTGGGTAGCTACTGTTTTTAAAATGACAAAACCAAATTTTTGTGAAACTAATTTTGACCTAATTTTTTGACCATGTTAATTGGTATTATCATGATGTTTTTTGTTCTAGAAAGTAAATTTCACCTTCTGAGAGATGTTAGCTATTATTTTTTAACTATGGTTGCTAGTGTTTTTAAAGGTAGCTAGTGATCTTACGGCATGACCTACTATAGATAATAGTATAATCTATCGTAGGTCATGTTTAAGGGAACAGTTCCGTATGCAGTCGCATTTCTTAAATTTTTTTTATGAAATATATGGGCATATATTATGACTAATTTAGAACTAAATTACCATTGTTGAATTCCTCACAAATTTTTCAAAAAAATATTGTGTTCTAGTAAACAATATTAGCTAATTTCAGAACATTGGCTACCACTAATCAAAAATCAAGGTATATTTTTTATATTTCTCCTCCACACTAGCTACCATAAACAATACTGTACAATATAAAACAACACAATACAGTATTTTTCCGAGGGATGTTCTAGAACAATAATAATATGTCAAACACTGCTTAAATATAGCTTGAACATTTTTTTCAAAATACTAGTTAGATTAAAAATACTAGCTACCGGTACCATAAAAAAACATTATATTTTTTTGATGCAGGATATGTTCTAGAACATTCAATGTTGATTGTATGTATAAAAATATAAAAAGAATGTTAATATTTATTAATAAATCATCATTAAAAAATTACTATTGTTCTAGCTATCTATCTATTCGATTAGCTATTGTTCTAGAACACAATATTTTTTTGAAAAATGTCGCAATGAAGACAGTTGTGGTCATATTCCTATGCAAAAAGTACATCATTTCATTAATTAATAGCAAAATATCAAATGCGACAGCATACGGAACTGTTAGCCGATCTTAAAATTACAAAAGAAAATTTGTATTTCAATATATTTATCTTTAGTAAAAATAATATTTACAATATACCTGGAATAATACTACTACTACTAGGTCGAGCGAACTCGGACAGTGGAAAGGAGATCCTTCCAGGCTTCTCGATTCTCCATAGTTGTTACTTCGCCAGCAGTGCCCACTGAATCTTAATCTGCGTTCACGGAGGGTGGTTGATACAGGTGGTATTGTACCATAAAGCTCGGCGTTTGTCATGTGTTGTCTCCAGCTGATGTTTAGGGCTGCCCTTAGTAGTCTTGTGTAGCAACCATCAATTCGTTGTTCAAGTGATTTAGTCAGTTTCCAGTTCTAACCCCGGTATAAAAATACACTTTCCACTGTGGCTCGAAAGAACTTAGTCTTCAGGTGCCTGGAGAGATCTGATTTCCAGATGGTATCCATTTTTGATAGAGCTACCCAAGCCTTTGCTTTCCTAACTTCTATGTTATTTTTGTTACTCTCTATCCATGATACCGGTACAAGGTACTGGAATTTACCAACCTTCCTTACTTACTTACTGGCAGAAGGTTAAATATTTGTTCTAGATCAAAAACCTCATGATAAAAGCCATTTTCATATGAAAAGAATTGGTCAAAAAGTGGGTACCCATAACATTTTGCCTCCTCAGTATCTGTATATATTTCGCTTTCTTCCAATCCTGCTAAATTGTCGTCAGTTTTATTTACAGGTCCAATCATACACTCCAACGCTTCACTGCTTCCCATCGCTACAGCCAACAGGGCTATCAACCAGAAGTTGTTATGCATTGCGTATTTCAGTATTAACCATAGATCAAAATTATAAAATAAGAATAACGGCTTTATTCTAGCCTATAGCTAAGAGATGCTATGGTAACAGTTTTTAACTTAAATAAAAAAAACTGCAGAATTATAGTAAACAAGTAAAGCCAGTGTTTAATTATAATTATAAGCCTAATTAATCACCGGTACCGCTTAGGCCTGAAGCACAGCTGGCATTAAGTTGGTCTTATTATAAAATTGTTTGAGGAAAAAATTAGATTGCTAAAGCTGCGCTACCGGCATCCATTTACTCAAACTGCAAATCGAAAGATTTAACGGAGATTCTATCTTAACAGCAGTCTGTATCTGTGTATGTTTAAACTGGTAACGTAATTGATGGTATAAAGTCTGAATTTAACTATAGCTGTGACGAACAGGTACCGGTATCACAAACTGAAAGTAAAGGTTACCGGTAGCTGCTACTGCAAGGGATAGGCCTGCCGTAGTTAATGTTACTGCGACCCATTGACATTCTCAATATTGAAAATTCTCGAATACATAATAGTACCTAAGGGTAGAAATATAAGATTAATGTGGGGCGAGCCACGAAGTTGAAGGAACCTTAGCGAACTGACACTGTCAGGGTGTGGGTCAATAATGGCAAATAGTTGCTTTCGTCGTCTGCATTAGGGCCTACCGCTTTGACACTCTGATATGTTGTCGGATTTAAAGCTGTCGAGTTGAAAATTTCTAGACATAAATAAGACCAAAAGTTGAAATTTTTTAGAAACTTTAGAGACCATTTAAAATACCATGATTTATAGCAGTTTACATAATCTAAAATTTGGCCGTCTAGTGGGCCCACAATTTTTAGAGTGCTATTTTTTTATTAGATTTTTAGTTATTTTTTTTCTCTATATATTTTCTTTAAGCCAGTAACCCCCCCCCCCCCCCCCCCCCCCATCCATGACTGTCAACCTATATCCTGCGATTGTTATAAATTGCCCTTTGTGTGCCATTTATTATCATCTGAATGTGGCACGCATTTAGCCTTGGCTGATGTTCAGGGTTCCTCTATCTCCTACGATGTTTACTGTTTTCACTGTAACGCCGATATTTTTCCCTTCTATGGCATCGACTCTACTGAAATTGATATTTTTGAACCTATATCCAAAGACGAACCTATTAGTCCTGATATTTTTTAAATCAAACATTTAGTCAACTGGATCCTGATAACAACGTTACTATTTTAAATGTCGACCGTGCAGCGGTATCTACACTGAAGCAAAATTTAACACAGAATTTCCAGAACTAGGAAACTCCTCCCTCAAAATTTTCCATCAAAATTCTCGCAGTTTGCTAAAATTTATATCTTATATAACAGACCTTCTTTTAATCCCGAATCAAAATTGTATTTTATTATTAAAATGTTATTATTTAAATTATATTTTAATTTTTATGTGAAGATGACCGACCTACTTAGTGAAATAGAAATTCCGGGCTATAAATTGCCTTTTTTTAGATAACCGAACATCTGGGGTTCTCGAACGGGTATTGGTGAAAAATATCGAGAGTAAAAATATTGAGAGTAAAAATATCGCAAGATGAAAAATATCGAACACATCGAGAGTAAAAATATTGCGAGTAAAAATATTGTGAGCATGTTATTTATTATTATTATTAATATTGCAGTGCATGGGGTACAACAGTGCAAGCGCAAATAAATGGCATTAATACACCTTGTATACCTATTGACCATATTTTGAATACTAGCTAGTTTTTCCTATTTTTTTATAAATATTATAGAAGCATGGCCTACTATATATACGGTCTAACATGTTGTCGATTTGGCCTTAAAAAAAGAGGCCAGTTATTTTTTTACACTATTTTTATATTTTGATATGGGGAGAGTTCTATACATTTTCATTTGCTGCAATTTGGTCAACGGTCGTAATTGAAGACTCCTCGTTAAGCAAGATACTAAATTTTATGGTAGCTAGTGTTTTAGATAGGTTTAGCTAGTAATTTCAACACTGATTCCGACATCCTACTTCCCTCTATAAATATTTTGTAGAACATTTTTTAGAAAAAAATCTAGATTCTATTTAACACGCATGGAATCGTTTTAAAACGTGTTTAAAATCAATAAAAAAAAACTTTTTTTTCAAAAAATTTTATTCACAATATATTTTTTTCACAATTTTTTTTATTGATTTTAAACACGTTTTAAAACGATTCCATGCGTTTTAAATAGAATCTAGATTTTTTTCTAAAAAATAATAAAGGAAGGATGAAATGATCTTTAGGTGCCGCTGTAATTATATTATAAATGCCAAATATTTCAACCCAAAATTGTAAATGTGGACAATTACAATTAAACAGGCCTTCTTCAGTGGCTCTGGTACCTAATGTACCTAACTACAGAAACTCTACAACACGACCGGACCGAGCAACAGCAGAACAAATAGTACCGGTATCGTATGAAGTACTGCACATACAGTATATGTTATGTCAGAACCAATTACTAATTACAAAGCTAGTGGACGTGTTATTAAATGCTAACTACTGTATAAATATCAAAGATCAACCGGGGTTGCTAGCTAGAATTTTGTGTACGTGTATTGGAAAATAAAAGAAATGCTAACTACTGTATAAATATATGAAGGAATTGCTAACTACTGTATAAATTGCACCAAGTTTAGTTTACCATCCTTTGTCGTGGGGCCTACTGTACTGGCGATTAAGTGTAGGTTTTTCCCGTCTGATTAGATATTTTTCCCTGATTTTCCGGTCCGCCCAGTCCCTGCATCTATATCTTAAAACAATTCTGAAAGGTCCCTGGTAGTTCTTGCACCCTGGATGTTTATCTAGGAAGTGTTCCCCTATCGCCTCCTTCCGGTTGCCATTCCGTACTGAGTTGCGGTGTTTCATCATGCGGTCCCTAATCCGCCCCATGCTCTCCCCTATGTAATTTTCCTTAATTCCTCTACTCTCAC